>JAYMSZ010002549.1:0-11827 GCA_036897665.1 Pelargonium citronellum
AATACCATAGTTGATGTGTTATTTCAATTCCTGCAAATTTTGAATAATTGAAATGATGGGAAAGTAAGTTCTAACTAAATTAATTAAGTTAAAAAAGAAATTAAACGAACGCTACCTAAGAATGAGGTATAAATATAGGTTAATTGATGAAAAGCTAAAATGCATGAGGCATGAACTATACACCAATATCTGGTTGTGGGGATGGTGATGGAATTTCACCAGATAAAGAAGCTCCACAGGAGGTTGCAGTAAGGGTGGAGCTCCTGTGGAAAATGAGCTCCCATAGGAGTTCTGCAGGAGTTTTGAGCAAAAGGTTTATTGCTCAGTTTTTTTGGCGAACAAACTTGTTCCTGTGAAATGTCTCTATGTCCTACATGGCTAACCCAAAAAGAGGCTGCAGGCGGTGTGGTGGTGTTCCCGAACAAGCCCTTACTTCTTACTCTTTCTCTTTGATTGTAGTTCCTTTATTAATTGATTTAGAGGATAAATTTCTAATTATAATTCAACCAATTAATGCCTATACCAAACAAAAATCAACTAATATAGTTAAGTGTTAATTCCAACCGTAGTTTTAAGTTTAACGAACTGACAGGTAAGCTAAGTGCCCGTCCATCGTCCGAGTCCGAGCACACATATATACTAGGAACGAGCTCACTAAGCCAGCTTATACTTTTATTCCAGAAAAGCCCCTACCCGAAAACCCATTCAACATCCCAATAAAACGAAACGATGGGCATGACAGTAATTGAACAAATGACCATTTCATTGCCGATCAAAACACAGGGCGTTTGTTCCTCCATGGCCTCGTACGAACATTCGATTTCGAGCTCAAACTCCGAACCAGTGCACCACAATATCCAATTCGAACCAACCTTCGAATCCACGTTTCTCAACCTCGTTCCAGCTACACGAAGCTCCAAGCTATTGTAAATCATTGTTGGCCCAGGTCTGAGGTAGATGCGAATGCTTCGGTATGTTTTTTCGTATTGATTCAATTTGTAGGGTTTTGTTTTGCAATTACACCATGTTTTTATAGTGTTAGCAGGTCTGATATTGATTTCTGTTTTTACGGTTTTGATTGATTCAACTGTTAGGGTTTGATTTTTGTATTGCTGATTTTTATTTCTTGGCGAGGTTTTGAACTGGTTTTGGGATGGAATTTGAGTAATTAGGAGAGAAACAGTGTTTCTGAACTTACACTAGCTCGGAATTTGTGTAGCAGAGTATCTGTTTTGAAGCATCTGATCTTTGTTGATCAGAAGGATTAAGGGAATACAGAAAACAATTATAAAAAAAAAACAATAGAAGAGAGCTTGTTATGTATTGAATTTAAGTGAACTTGAGGGCAATAGTGTGGCTAATCGGAAAAGGAAAAAGAGTGGAGATATTTTTAATAGTTTAGATCATGGATAGAATGCTTGACTAGTCACACGTTCAGGTCACTGTTGGGTGTAAGGGGGCAATGGTGGTATGATTAGCTGCTCCAGTTATATTTTCTCTATGCAGTGAATTTCTAGAGCAGAGTACAGTGACATCAATGTACTTATTAGATGTGGGTAGCGGCATGTATTGCACCTTCATCTTAGTGTTGTCTATGTTTCTGTTTGTTTTTCTGAGATAAAAAAAACTGGTTGAGATATAGTGTGAGTTGCAGTTGCATTTGATAACAACAATAATGGTACAAAACTATGTGCTTTTCCAAGTCTATTTATTTTTCTGAGGCGAAGAAGTGTCAAAAGCTCATAATTAATGCATTGTGTGATGCAGTACCAAAAAAAAAAAAAATCATTGTTATGATATCATGTTATGGTGTATAAAGTGTCATGACAAGACTCATTGTGCATGGATCAGTTGTGAATTAAAATTTCCTTGAGCTGGAAGCCTAGAACAGTGAGGAATAGCTGCTGAGGAAATATACATCAGTGATGGTCATGTGATTCAAAATGCTGTACAGGTGTTCAATAAAGTTGGCATGCTCTAGTTATGAAACTGAAAAGAAAGTTGCAATAAGAATGCATGAACTAGAACAGTAAAAGAGGCTTTGAATTGAGTTTCTATAAGCAAGTAATTGGCATGCTTAAAATATGTGTATGCTTAAATGAAGATTTGAGGTGGAAATTGGAACTGTAAGAAGCATGTTAGAAGCACATGATGTTATTGTGAAATGCAAGAGGTGACATGAATGAAAACATTATAATGGAAAGTCATTGATGAGAGTTTAGCATGCGCAATGAAGAGCGATAAGCACGACATGTTTGGTGTGAGCAGCAATTTGATTTAATTGAAGCAATTGTAAGGATTACAGGATGGTTAAACGAAACTTTTGGCCAGGTGATCTGGAAAACAAGATGGTGTATATGGCTGTAGATAAATTTAAGTGTTACAAAATGAACTGAATAGGAGGTAAGAAAATATTTCTATCATGGAAGTGTGTGGGTTGGTCTTAAAGCTATGTTTTCTTAAATTACTCAACTTGTAACTAATATTCAATCAGAAAAAGGTTGTATCATGTATGTATATGGTGGTAGATATATTGCGCATAGGAGGTATGGATATATTTTATCATGGAAGTGTCTTCTAGTAAGCTCTATCCGAAAAAGGCTCGGTGATTTTAGTTACTAGATCATTTTCCTTAGGTCTTTTACATCTACCTTTGTTTCATAATTCTTTCTTAAATTTTCTGCTCACCAACTACATTTTATAACTCAAAAGGAAAATGAACATTAATTGTAAAAAATTGATGTCACTATGAAGATATTGTTTTCCCTTTATCATTCTTTTTTGGGAAGGGAAAGAGTGGTGGGATTTGAAATCCAGTGGGTGTATTAATTTTCTCCTTTTAGTCATTCATGGAAAACTAAGCAACACTGACAGAAACCATGACATAGATTGCAGAGTACATAAAATGACTAAAATTATTTTGGTTTCTGTTCTTGGGTTTTTCAGGTGCTTCACTCTGTTATAGGTCTTGAGTTGGCCTTTATGTGTTGTAGCACTATATTTTGTCATGCACCATTGTGCTAACTGGGGTTGTGAAAAAGAGGATGTGTTATTGATGAAATGGCATCATCTAGCAAGTTTGATTTGTCATCTGGTAGCCCTGATAGGCCATTATACACCAGTGGGCAGCGTGGATCCTACATGTCGGGTACAATGGAGAGATCAAGTAGCTTTCGTGAGAGCACAGATAACCCAGTTCTATCTTCTCTCCCAAACATGTCAAGAAGCAGTACTGTTGCAAACCAACGAGATGTTACGACTTTCTTCCAGTGCTTACGTTTTGACCCAAAGTTGGTTGCTGCTGAGCATAAGTCTAATCGACAAGGAGATTTTAAACGAAATATAAGTGTTGCTCTTGGCGTTTCGGTTGATGAGTCTTCATCGGGGTCTTCAAAAGGCAAGCTGCTACCATCTCCCTCACCAGAGGAACTCAAACGGGTCAAGGCTGGTCTCCGTGAAAGTTCCATCAAATCCAGGTAGTTCTTTGTATATATTTGTCTTGATTAGTGAAATGATTGGTTTATAGAATTGTATTCTGTAACAGGGAGCGTGTAAAAATTTTCAATGAAGCCCTATCTGTATTCAACAAGTTCTTTCCAGTCAAGAAGAGATCTCGATCAGAAGTTTTTCCTAATGACCGGTCGGTCGCAGGGACAAGTCTTGGTAAGATGGGAACTCAAAGTCACGCAGGCTCCAGTTGTTTTGATCTGGATCAGCAGAAGTCAGAAGAACGAATAAAAAATGCTGCTCCAAACAAACGGACTCGAACTTCTTTGGTGGATGTGAGGGTTTGTTTATTGGACCTTATCTTTCGTATTCATTTTGTGTAACCATATTTGTTATGTTATTCTTTTCTAATATTACATACAAGTTGCATTAATTAATATCATTAATATCTCACGCAATGTACATATAACTACTATATAGTAGTAGTAATAATGGTTTACAGATTGCATTGCCTCTTGTAGTTCTTAGGGATGGTATTATACTATTATTTGTTGCTTAAATACTCTGTTTCTTGGTACACAGTTTAAACAGGTTTCCTTATTAGTTTGTGGTTGCTTGAGTTAATCTTCATATGTGGATGTATTATCATATTTATATGCAGATTTTTCGTTCTTTTGCTGTATTATTAGTTTCTTCAGACTGGCACCCAATATTGTTTTCTTCACAGAAGACTTAACGTTTAATTTTTATTGATCCAGATGGATGTGCGAAGTAATCCTCTTGTTAGGCCATCTGGGGCTGTGGATAGAGATAGAGACATGCTAAGGCTTGCAAATAGTGGTGCTGTTCAGAGTGAAGATCGGACATTACCTATTGGCATTGATGGTTGGGGGGAAAAGCCTAAAATGAAAAAGAAACGTTCTGGGATAAAGCCAGATGTTTCTGCAGGTATGGTGTCGCCTAAATCTATTGATGGCTACCAGGAAACGAAACAGGGAATGCAACAAAGACCTATTACTGATTCCCGATCAAGGTTGAATAATGACTCCCATGGATACAGGTATGACTTCATGGTTCATGTATCTGCTAATGGTGGCTATTTGATACTTTTATCATATTTGATGCATTTAGTTACTGAAGTATAATTACACAAGATTACATCTTCTAGGGTGGGGGTAAATATGTTGCTGGTAATAGTTGTGTCCTAGCTTTCTTTGTTCTTTTAGGAATTCCATTTCACCTGGAATGTAAACCCACATGCCAAATGTGATGGTTAGGAATGGAAAGTGTGGGTTCCCATTCCCAAAAGCAAACATGATTTAGACATTTTTGATGATTAGGAGAAAAAAGAAAATATGAGGGTGAAGAATGGAACAAATTTATATGAGCATCTGTTCTTTTGTAATTAAAATATTGTCCACATTTTTTTTGGTTTGTATTATCATTATATTTTCACTATGTGTTATCAGCCTGTGTTAATTAATGCAATGAGGCATTTCTTTATATTAAGGTTTCTCTAGCAGATACTTCAATGAATTATGGGTAGTATTGTGTTGACTTTTGCAGCTTTTAGTTATAGAGTGTCATGCTCTAGAAAACTATGATTAGGAATTTTTCTCTAGGCCATTGTGAATGCAAAGAACCATCTCAACTAAAAGCTTAACCTGATAGTTGAAGGCCCAATAATAGTTTTATACTCTAATACGCCCCCTCACGTGCAAGCCCGTTTTCGCTTTGCACGTGGCCCATGCACAGGTCCACTTCTTGCCTTGTGCTGGAATTTAATATTGGTGGTTGCATTGTTCGAACGCGGGACCTTTTGTCACCGATGCTCTGATACCATGTAAAGGACCATCTGCCGCAAAAGCTTAAGCTGATAATTGAAGACCCAATAATAGTTTTATACTCTAACAGTGGAGAACACAAATTTATATAAGGGCTGAAAACTATGGTTCCCTTCAATTATATTGTTTGACTACATCGGGTTCTTTCTTATCGTGAAGTATTTATTCTATGTCATTCTTTTGTATACTAATACAGGCCTGGAGCTGCTAATGGAGCTGTTGGGGCTGGAAAGACGGATAGTGTTTCACAGCAAACTGGCTTAGGCGTGCGTTCTTCCATCCCAAGGCCTGAACAGGATAGCAATTCTCTTATCAGTGATAGGAGAGATCGCCCTTTTGTATCAGATAAAGAAAGAGTGAATCTTAGAGCTGTTAACAAGTATGACATACTAATTTCAGAGTATAGTTTTTGAATTTTCTTTATCATCTTTTGGGATTAATAATAACAATCTGATTGCAATCTCGTCTGATGAAGATGCTCCTTACCTCTTGTCCTAATTTTCCAGAGTCTTTCATTCCTTCATTTTTATATTAGGCTAGGATACCCTACTCTTCATCACTCCATTTGTAATTTGATCGAATTATAATTTGTTTACAATATTTTTAATCCATCCAATGATCAGGGCAAATATCCGTGATGATTTCAACTCCGCTAGTCCTACTTCAAATACAAAAATCAATGCATCTGTTCGAGGTCCACGATCAGGGTCAGGTGTTGCACCCAAGTTGTCCCCGATTGTTCACAGAGCAACTGCCTCCAATGATTGGGAGCTTTCTCAATGCACAAATAAGCCCCCTGCCACTATTGGAGTCAATAATCGCAAGCGCATGGCATCAACACGGTCATCATCACCGCCTGTTGCCCACTGGGCTGGCCAGAGGCCTCAGAAGAGCTCCCGCACAGCAAGAAGAACAAATTTCATTCCAATAGTTTCAAGCAATGATGAACAACCAGTTTCAGATTCTGTATCTGATGCTGGTGGTAATGAAATTGGGTTGGGATTTGCTAGACGCCTGTCTGGCAATTCTCCTCAGCAAGTTAAAATAAAAGGTGAACCTCTATCTTCTCCTAAATTATCTGAAAGTGAGGAGTCAGGTGCTGCTGAAATTAAATCCAAAGATAGAGGCAAAAAGTCTGATGAGATTGATGAAAAAGCTGGACTGGGTGTTCAAAAGGTGTCAACACTGGTGGTGCCATCAAGAAAAAATAAGATGGTATCTGGGGAAGACATTGGAGATGGTATTAGGAGGCAAGGGAGGACCGGGCGGGGGGTTGGTTCCACAAGGTCTTTTTCCCCGATTACTGCGGAGAAACATGGAAATGCGGGAACAGCGAAACAGCTTAGAACTGCCAAACTTAGTTTTGAAAAAACTGAAAGGTTAAAACATTCTCTCTCCCTGTTTAGCTATATATTTTCTCCCCATCCTTTGTTGTCAAAATATTTTTGGTCATATATGATGCGTATCTCATAATTTGTGAAATATTTTATTCAGCAAAGCAGGTCGTCCACCAAGTAGGAAACTTTCCGACCGTAAGGCTTACGCACGTCAACGGCAGACTGGAACAAATGCAACTGCAGATTTTCTAGGTAATGCATTCCATATTAAAGAAAAACAAAATTTCAGATCCCTTGGTTTCTGTTATTTGTAGTTGATGTCCTGAACTTACTTTTGTTTTGCTCATTGTAGTTGGTTCAGATGATGGACATGAAGAATTATTGGCTGCTGCAAATGCTGTGATTAACCCCGGTACTTATCTTGCAGAAAGATTATTTTATCATCAAAATCCTTGTCTCTGTTGATTAATTGTCTTGATTGTCACCTCAGGTCATGCCTGTTCCAGCCCATTCTGGAAACAGATGGAGCCCTTCTTCGGCTTTATGTCAGACATAGACATAGCTTATTTAAAGCAACAGGTGTTGTCTCATTTCTTTTAAAGACTATATAATATATTTTAATCTTCAACTGGCATGATAATGTTATTATTCATAATTCCTTGCTGAATTTGTTATAAAGAATTGTGAATTTAGGTTCATGTTGTATTACAAAAGATCAGTGGAAAATAAGTGCATATTGCTAAAAAGACACCATTGACTTGCTTATTACTTAATTTGTCTCAATCATAATGTCTGCAATATTACCCTGCATAGAATAATTTGTTGCTAATATAATTGCTTAAACTATCTCTCTTTTGGCTACATATACTTCATAATCCTTATATATCTATTGTATAATCATAGACTGGTTGCATCTTTTGCATAGAAGTTCCTAGAGCATTATTTAAAGGAATGTTTCTGATAAAAATTGTTTCTACGTGCATATCATCCTGAATATTATGCAGATCTGTCGGTACCATATTGTATGGGGAAAAGAATGGTGCGATTATCATTCATAGTGTTGGTCTGCAATGTGTTAAAAGTTATGAGGTGATTGATTTGGGGGATATGATTTGTAGAGTTGTCCTTATTTTTCTTGGGTTTAGATGTCTGTTGTATGTCATGGCATGGCATACCTCATTAGTTTTAGTGTATTTATATTGTATTTAAACAGTTCTTATTAAATATGCTTTCCACTGAGGCAGCTTATATTTTTACTTTACTAGTTTTCTCAAAGCACCATTGTATCACTAATTTTGACGTCCATATGGTTCTAGGTCACTTTGATCTTGCCAATGCGAAACAGGAAACCCCACATTTAACCTATAATATGTAATTTTTTTGTGATTATTTAATTATTTTGCTTACAGTTTAAATTAGTTCATTCAATCTATTGAATATTTCCATGTCTATGGTTTCTTTGATTTTTGAAGCCAGGACATGAAAGGATCTATATTTTTTTAGAGTTTTGGGAAAGTTGTTAGTGATTACAGTTTCTTTTTTTTTTTTAAATCTTTTTTTTTACGTTCACACTTGCCTTGCAGGGAAATCTCGGATCCAGTTTGCTAGCACAAACCCCAGGTCCTTTAGATGCAGATGGCAACACCGTCCTGACTGGATATGGGTTTAATGAAAATGAAAAAGAGATGGGTGCAGCTACTCAAACAAATTATCTTGAACTCTTGGGGCAGGGGATAGAGGATCACAATATCACCCCACTTTGTCAGAGACTCATAGCAGCTTTAATTCCTGAGCCAGAAAATGAAGAATTCTGGAGTGTAGGAAGTGACGACCTTGAATTTGATGCCTATGGAGCTGGATTTGAGATGGATGAAGAGTTGGAACCAGAGAGTTCAATTCACCCTTCCCTGGTTGACTTTCCACATGCTGGACATAATCCTCTCAATGGTTACAGAGTTAGTGGGAGGCCTGTACATAATGATCAAGAAAGTAATATATTGGGTATCTTAAACACAGGAGTGAGCTCAGATTTTGGTCTTTCCCAAAATGGTGTCTATCTTGACCAAGGTCTGATGCCTAGCATTGCCTGTTCTAAAGTTCAGTATGATAGTATGAATATAAATGAAAAACTTCTCTTGGAGATTCAAAGTATTGGGATTTTCCCTGAACCGATGGTACGTATACTTTTATAAGATCTTTGAAGCCAACTCTTAGTTCAATTTTCCTATTCATAAATAGCATTGCTTTATTATATAATGGGCATGCAATCCATATTTGGTGCAGTATAATTAGTGTGCAGTGCTGTTAGCAGTGCATTTATAAGTTAGGTTGTTGAATGATGCATCAAACAGTTAACTCATCTATTCTAGTTTCATTCCTTCCATCATCATCATCATCACCACCACCACCACCACCATCATTGGTGATGCTTGAGTGCTTTAAATTGTGCGATCATGGATTCATGCTAAGTTATGTTGAAATGTTGTTTCGTTTGAATGTTCATTTCTGTTCAGCCTGACATGGCTCAGGCAGGAGGTGGAAGAATCAATGAGGACATTAGCAAATTGGAGGAGATGTACCATGGGCAGGTATTTTCTGATGGGATTCTAGAAGTGCTTATGTCGAAAAATCTCTTGAATTACGCCTCCTTTACTCCTCTATGTTATTACCTTTCCATCCTCATACAGTTTTCACGAGTCTTCTTCACAAGCACACATTTACGTCTACCTGCAAGAGTCCTAGCATATGTTTCTAAGAACTGCTTCCAAATTTTATCCACTTTTATTGGGTTCTTGTACAAGGACACATGTACCTCTACCATAAGAGTCCTAGCAGATATTTCTGAGATCTGCAGACAAATTTTATTTTTTTGCGTATACTTTTATCTTGCCATGCAGTAAAGTCTGTTGGTTGGACTCACTGTTTAGTTTGATTGTATGATAGGTTTCCAAGAAGAATGGTTTCCTGGATAGGCTTTTGAAGTCTGCCTCAGAGAAAAAAGAATTCCAAGAAAGGTAATGATTTCTTTTGCTGCAGACAATTTTGCTTTATATTATTGTTGTGATCATTATTTGGGTACTAAGCCTTCTTAGCTAATGTTGCTAACATGTAGTATATATTCTATAGGGAGTTCCAACATTGTGCTCTTGACAAACTTGTTGGAATGGCTTATGAAAAGTATATGGTAATAATCTTATTTTAATGTCCCTTATGTTTCCGTGTCTTTAGTATTGCATAGCACTCTTAATTTGGTATAATTTGTTTTATGGCTCTGATCTTTTATGTATGTTGGATGCAATCTAGTGCACTCAGATTTTAAAGTTTTATTGTGACAGTTCTATTATTGTTAGACTAGATGGGCGAAGTAACTTTTTTTTTTCTTCCTTTTTTTCTTCTTTTGACAATAATTTATTTGAAGGCTATTTTAGTTTTCAAGATGTACATATACCCAGCAGCACTTTCCACATATGACAATGTTATCCTCATTATGGAGATAATATCATACAATATGTAAAAGCTTATGGGAATTTTAGGACTGAGTTTTAGACTCAAGGTCAGATATGCAGCTAAGAAGAGAGAGCAAGAGAAGAAAATTCGATTTTTGCACCTAGGGCTTCATGAGCAAAACACATCCTTGAGCAAGATCTGAACCACTGGCAAAATTCCCCCTTAAAATTGAAGATAAAGTCAAATCTAATAGGGAACTAGAGTTTTAGACACCCAAATTAGAAAAGTAAACGTTTTAGAAAATTTGAATAAATGTTTGGGTCATTTTATTTGGGTTTGGGTAGAACTCACCATAGAAAATTGGCTTGCTACCCATTTCTTTTTGGGCTTCCTCATGTTCTCTTAGGTGATGATGGGCTCTAGGGTAGGTCCTCTTACTCGATGGGTTCTCTTATTTGAGTGGACTATTTTTCATGAGGTGGTGATGAGCTTTTTTCTTTGGAGTAGGCACCCTCAATTGGTGGATCCTCTTATTCACGTAGGTCTTTGGCCCAAGGATGATTTAAAGCTCTGATACCGATTGTTATTTAGGGTTAGGTAGAACTCACACTAGAAAACCACCTTCCTAGTCGATGGTGCCTAACCCCATTACAAGTGACACTTTAGCCTTATCATCTCCCGATATGTGACTCATTTCATTATAAGACTAACAATAAACTTACCTGTTGTTAAATTTCAATATATTGGGTTATATATAATGGTTGAGATTTTCAATACTAAAATATCAACTTTGTTAGTAGGGTTTCACTTGTACCATTATATGTAGCTCATTTATTTCATATTTATCTGATGTGAGCCTTATTTCACCCACTTCAATACTTTCTCTCACGTGCGAGTCTCACATTTTTCTTTTATCGGTGGACTCGACACATACACAATCAGTGGCCTTTTTAAATCGACACTCCCCCAACGTAAATGCATTCTTCTTCCACACGTGGACCATTGCTGGCAGTTCATCTGCAAGCAAAAGTAAACGGGCTCAAGCTTGGATCAAAACCGGCTCTGATACCATGTAAAGAACCAACTCAACAAAATGTTTAAATTGATAGGTGAAACCTCAATATTAATTTTATAATCTAATAGACTTTTTCACGTGCATGCCCAATATCGCTTTGCAAGTTAAACCAAACACCCAGGCACAATTTTTCTTCTTGTCTTGTGCTGAAATTTAATTAAGGTGACAGCAGTGGGGCTCAAAGTTGTGACCTTTGGGTCATAAGGCTCTGATACAATGTAAATGACCAACTTGACTAAAAACTTAACTTGGTAGTTGAATGCCCAATATTAATTTTATAATCTAACACCTGTGATCTGCTTATAACCAAACTACCAATAAAGTAAAACCATGAGTTGCTACTAAAGTTCTCATCTGGAAAATTTTTAAATTGTCATAATTGAATTTGCGTTTTGAAACTTAAGAACCCTAACAAATCTTAATCAGCAGCTTTCCAACTTCAGGTTCCACATCAAAACTAAACCTAAGTTTGCTTTTTTATCTGAAATATATTGCATATTTATCGCAGAGAATCTTATGCTAATTTATTTCAGATTTCTTGTTGAAACTATGTAATCTATTTCAAATAAAAAGATGGATTCATGTCCTCTCTCTCTCTCTCTAAATATATATATATATATAGCACTAGTTGAAGAGATATGTTTAGGTGCAGTATATACATATATATATATATATAT
>JAYMSZ010002550.1:0-11824 GCA_036897665.1 Pelargonium citronellum
CGCCGTGGAGGCGGAGGCTGGCCTGGCGGATGTGGGTGGCGGTGCTGACGTAGTGGACGGGGAGGTTGTAGGAGAGGAGGAGGCGGGAGAGGTGGAGGAGCTGGTTCAGGTGGCCTTGCGCCGGGAAGGGAACCACCACCACAGCCACCTCAGGTGGTGGTTTCCGGCTGTTTTGGTCGGTTTCTTGGTGGAGTTGGGCAGTTGGTGCCATTGAACGAAAATTTAATGTGGATACTTTAGTTTATGTTTTGTGCTATATAATTTTGTCCACCTGCCTATACTTTCTATGGTTTATATGGGAAAACTTTTGGACCATTTTTTTTTTTTTTTTGGGAACTTTTGTTCCTTTTTTTTTTCAACATACAAAAGCAGAATATTTTATTTGGATATCTTATCTGTACATAATATTGTTTCAATTTAATACATATTTGTACATATTGTTCTAAACATACTTAATTTAATTTTTGTTTTTATTTGACACTCAAAATATTAATATCGTTTTAATTTGGAACATGAACTATATATTTTTATTCTAAATTGGTCTCACTTATAATTGTACAGTCCAATCAATCAAGTGCTATCTGTTTCTAATTATTATTTCTTTCAGAAAACAAATATCTGATCTGATAATTTCGACGTTGCTAACAGATACAAAAATGATGTGGCATTTGTTGCGTACTCACTTAGTTGAAGGAGCTCCAAACTACGGTGTCGTGTTGTGTCTTTGTATCATCGTCTACTTCAACTAATTGAATATGCAACAAATGTGACGTTTTTGTATTCGGTAGTCATACCACTTGAGGTTGGTTTGACGGCAGAACTGCAAGTAAGACCAATTTGGTATAAAAAAAGTTGTTTAGATATCAAATTTGAACGATATCAAAATTTGAGTATCAAATAGAAAAAAAAAATCAAATTAGATACAAATGTAGAATAATATATATAGTTAAGGTACCAAATTAGAACGACATCAACAATCTGAATATCAAATAAAAAATAAAATTAAATATAAATAGAACAATATCTATAGATAAAGTACCAAATTAGAACATTCTCTCATACAAAATAATGCTTTCAAGGGCACATCCACTTATACTTTCTTATGTTTGCAATGATGTTTCCAATGAAGAATAGCATTTTGTTTCCAGTTCGAAATAATGTTTCATTGCAGTCTTTTCTTTATTATTTATGTTGTCTACAATTAGTATTCATATAAACTATTTTGTTTTTAAATTGATTCAGTTTATATCAGTGTCATTTTATTAAGTATGACTCACATTTTTCAGTGCTTAAAAAAAAGATTATTAGATCTTACATTCTGACTATGCATGAATTGTCATGTGTAATAAATTTAATTGTCCTCTAGGGGTGACACAATGGTCAAGACACACATCTCCACGTAGGAGATCGTGATTCAAATCTCGTTGCGTGGAATGGAGTGGAGTTTTAGTTAAAAGGGGAGAACTACCTCCTGCTGTGTAGCTCAACTTTTACAAAAAATAAATAAATAAATTTAATTAATATTTTTAAAATTTTATGCTTGATACCAAAAAATACATACAATACTGCCATTTAAACAAATAATAAAAATTAAAAACACCGCAAGAAGTAAATTTTATTAAAGTAAATACACGTGGCTAAAGTACAAATTTATAAGTAGACCCACTAGCCACATAACTATCGACAATTCATAACTACTGGTGTGTTCAATGTTTCGGTGATTGTTTAGCTAATTAGCTAGTGTTGATATTCACGAACTGGGGTTAACAATTAATTGCCTTTTAAGTTTTAATTTAATCACCGCATTATATATTGGAAATTAAGTAGAACGTCTTAATTGTAATCAAAACTAGTGACCAGATAGCAATTGCAGTGCAAGTTAGTGTTTAGAGAATATAATACGGTGGCCCTAATCTAAAAGTAGCTTTGCCCTTGCCTAATCACTTTATAGCTGAGATTTGGATTGATATTCAAATTGTTATTTATAAAATAAATCATATTACATATTCTATGTTATATAAAAAAATTAACCATATATATATAATAGAGAAAAATGTATATCAGTTGACTGATATAATTTTATATCAGTTGTAACCTAAATTTATCAATGAGATTATGACACCTCATTAAATTCACTTTTACCCACCCAAGTGAATTTGTGGGAGCGGAACGACCCGCCCGAATCCATAGTTTTAAATGAGGTGTCATCACTTTATTAGTGCAACTGATATAAAATTAGAGGTAATTGCAGATACACCCTATGAACTTGTCACTCAAAACAAATGTATAACATGAACTTTATTAACAAGAATACAGCCCACATAAACTTTGATTCACCTATTCTGTTATAACTCCATTAACTTAAGTTGTAAAAAGACCAAACTAACCTTCTTCACTATTGAAACACTAATAAGCTAATCTATTGTGAGAAAAAAAAAAAAAAACCCCAAACTCAAAATCACGTCTCTGATTTCTGCTCATTAATGCACTATCATCATCTCTACCATATCCATATGGTTTCATTCCTCTCTATAGCAAACTGACCTTCTCTAATGGAAACTCAATAACTTCATCTCACGACCGATCCTCTGTAACTTGCCAGAGAACACGCTCGCCGCCTTTCACCTCCACCGTTACCTCACAACCGCCGTTCTTATTTGTGTTCTAGACATGAAGAGCAGGAGCTCCAATTGTCTTGCACGATCGAGCCTCCTTCTCCGGCGCAACCCTCTGAACTATTGGCGGTGAGCATCACACAACGGCATCGCCGCCGGAGACCACCCTTGGCGCTGGAGTTGCAATGTCGATGAAGAAGATGAAGAGGCACTCATCGGCTTCAAAACTCGAGAAAACCCCTAATATGTTTTGGTCTTCAAAATTGTGTCCATATCTGAAACGATTTTGGGTTGATGTGGTTTGATTTTGAATTTTAGTTAGGTTTTTGGATCTCTGTATTTTTGTTTTCCAAATTTTTAGTATTGAATTTGCCATCATGTATTGAAGGATTTCTTCTGTCAAAGTTATAGTTCTTGACTGAGGAGTTCATTATATTTTTTTATAATTTCTTGATTCGTAAATGATTTTTGATCGTTGTAGAATCAAACAATTTCAGATTTAAACGAAATTGGAATAAAAGGGATCGATTTTCTTAACCTTAGTTGTTGAATTCAAGTGATGGATAGGGACAGATTAAAGGGGGAAGATTTCCAGTTTCAGTTTTGGGGCCTCCTCCAATCCCTCACAAACACTATGCCAAGCATAGATCTGGTTTTGTTCCATGTATGGTGATTGTTAATTTGTTTCAGATTTGTAAAAATTGATTCCAAAATAATTGGTTCAGATTTATCTCAGATCTGAATTTACACTCTTGCACAAGAAAAATTAGGACTTGTCGGAAAATTCAAAGAGTTAACTTTCCGGTGACCGGAATTTTTATATAGTCACCGGAATCTTCAAACAAACATGAGTGTTCATCTTTAAATATTATAAGGGTAAAATAGGTATTACAAAAAAATAGTTAGTCATGTGCAACACATGTGATGAAAGATAGTGATATTCGGTTAGATTTAACTGACGGAATGGGTAGGAAAAAGTTTGAGGGGGTCGAATTCTTGTTAATAAAGTTCAGGTTATACATATGTTTTAAGTGACAAGTTCACGGGGTGCATTTGCAATTATCCCAAATCATAATGTCTATTTTTCAAACTTCCCCTACAAAGTGGGCAGAAGAATAATTTATCATTAGAGTTTTTGTTTGACAAAATTATATTCAGTGGATCATATGCTTTGCCAGTAACGAACAGTATTACCCTATAAAATTAGGTTCAGTAATATGCATATGTGATCAATACCGTCTGCTGAAAAGTTTCTTGTTCCTATTGAATGAACTCCTTTCCTACTAAGTGAACAAAAGAGACTACTCCTTATTATACTACATGTCGAGACAAGTAAGCAAGGAATATATGTTCCTATTGTCTCATTCATAGATAGTTGGATCAATCTTGGTGATTGGGCTGTATCTTGTCATACGTTTCGTGCATATGCAATCAAGACAGCTATCTTTAGTCATTGTATGTAATGAAGAATTTTCTGTAGTTCACAGCTTCATCTTGACCTTCATTTCAAACACCCAGGTTCGATATGAATAAGAAGGCAGACTTTTGTGGCAAGTATTGGTCGTGTGTGTATGAAATTATATATTTTCCAAGATGTAGATTGAATATTTCCTTAATAGTAGATCTATTGGTTTTAATAATTGATTGTTAAGACCATTACTCTCGGCCAGTGTTATTATCGGCTAAAGGGGCATGCCTTTTGAAAATGAAGCACAAGAATCTATAAAAAAAAGTTGGAAAGAAAATTTTAGGCATATTAACTAATGACCATACTGAAATAACAACACCCAAATGAGTTATAGGATAAAACTAATAGTTCTAGTAGTCATCATACTTATACTGTAACTGTAAGTAAAAATTATAAGAAAACTCAGGCTCACTAAGAGCTTATAATGCTTAGTATCACTGTCTTCATCCTCTGGTAGAGATCCACTATTTCCATCCTCATTATCAAAGGTTTTAAAATGTGATACATAATTGTCCTTCTCGGTATCTGACTACTTGAAAAACATTTCTGCCTCCGGCTTATCAACTTGATTATGAGGGAGAATTGAAAGAATAAAATATTATTTACGTTAATGTGTTGGTTGTTGGCAGCTCTCCAAGGTCAAAAGTTTAGGTCTTGTGGTAGAGAGAGTCTAGTACCTGGACTTAGCCGTTTGTTCCATGCATCAATATGTTTCACTTTTATTTTTCTTTTGTTTTATACTCCTAAAAGGTTTAAATGGTCTAGGATAATACTTAGGCATATATTTCTCAACATCTATAGCTTGTCTGTTGTGCCGTGTCTGCTGATAATTGAGCTTCTGTAAAACATGTCATGCTAAGATCTAAAGTGATGATGACATAACATAAGAGCTCTACTTTTAAAGTAACAAATCATAACATAATTGTACTCAGGTGAAATTGATTCTGAATTCCACATACTGTTTGAAGGACAAGTATTGTGAAAATTAGTGAGTATGGGCTTGAATTTTTCATTTTGTATCTATGAACGGGATTTTTGCAATTAAGCACAATTGGAGTACTTGGGAGTATTAACAGTCTAGCCATTGGGAACCTTAAAGTTTTCTTTATTCAACTTAGGTACTTAATGCCTATTTCTCATCTTAAAATTCTTCTCTACTATCAAAATCACATCAATATTGCATATTATTTCATATTTCTACCTAGTATGGAAGCCTTCTTGAAGAGTATTGTGTTGCCATATACACTAGCCTTATGACAGTGGTTTGGGAATACTCTTATCAGTTATCAACGCCTTGTATATACATGCCAAGTTTTGTTCTGTTGTTGCCCTATCCATCAGCATCATTTGAGGTGTATTCAAGCTAGACCGTCTGCTTCCAAGAGTCATCCGCAGACTCTGATCAATCACACTATGATGGTTGGAGGGATCCAAACAACCATCCCTTGCGACTTAATTTAAATAGTAATAAATAAATAAACAGCAGATGCACCTCCATGTGCTGCTCATCAGATCTGTCTCAACCTTTTATTGGTTTTCATGAACTCAAGTGATTATTCAGCCTCACCTTGAGCTTGAGGCAATGTTGAGATAAATTAGAATCTCATGTTTTTTATTTTTATTTTTATTTCTTGATGTATGCCTTGTTAGAATAGTCTTAAGTTGTCAACTCTTGTAATGCCCTATGTAAAAAGTCTTCTATTATACTATCAAATCACATGAATGTTGCATATTGTTTCCTATTTTGAAAGGGTCTTTATCTTGTATAAGCTGGATTGACTGTTAATGATGTTAATAGCTTGCCACTTGCCAGTAGCAACATGATCAAATTTAATTATATTCTACATTTAACCTATTTTATCTAATATATATGGTTTGATAGCAGTAGCTAATTGCTGGCTTTCCTTGTACAGTTCTATGACAAGTTCAACATCCGCCATAATATTGCAGAGCTTCTTGAATACCTGTGGCAGGTTCCAAGTCACCGTAATGCATGGAGACAGGTCAAGTAACCTTTGTGGACAAGCATACTGAAATCTTTTCTGAATATCTTTAGCTGAATGCATTTCCTATACTCTTTCTGTCCCTATCTTTAACAAAATAAATTGTACTTTCCCGTACAGATTGCTAAAGAAGAGGAGAAGGGTGTTTATCTGAACTTCTTAAATTTCTTGATCAATGATAGCATATATCTTCTTGATGAAAGTCTGAACAAGATCCTTGAACTCAAAGAATTGGAGGCTGAGATGTCAAACACTGCTGAATGGGAGCGAAGACCAGCTCAAGAGAGGCAGGAGAGAACCAGACTTTTCCACACGCAAGAAAACGTCAGCTCTCTCATATGAATGCACATGTTTGCATGCACACATCCATGTTTGATGCTAGTATAGCTTATCAGTTAATATTCCTGGCTATTTTCAGATCATCAGAATTGATATGAAGTTGGCTAATGAGGATGTGAGCATGTTAGAATTTACTTCAGTGCAGATTACAGCTCCATTTCTTCTTCCTGAGATGGTAACTTTTTTTTCCTTCCCACCACAGGTTTTTCTTTAGAATGATAGGTCTGGGCATTGTTATCCTTCTGTTAATTTGTTTTTGTTTAATCTGTAATTTTAATTTATTGGCAATGACCACTTCAAGTACAGGAATTTTTTGTTTCATCTGTATGGTTTCTGCTGAACAGGTTGATAGAGTTGCCAGTATGTTGAACTACTTTTTGCTTCAACTTGTGGGTCCTCAAAGAAAATCTCTCACTCTGAAAGACCCTGAAAAGTATGAATTCCGTCCAAAACAGTTGCTTAAGCAGGTTGGTGTCATCTTTTCTTTACAAGGCATGAAACTAAGGTAGCAATATTTTTTATATATTCAGGAATGGGAATGAGATTCCAATTCATCATGTTCGTATCAATACTTTTTGGCCATGAGAATAGCTTTGAAATGAGAATGCAATTCCCATTCACGTTGCAAAATGTAAAAAAACTTATTTTATTGAATTGTATTACATACTTACTAAACCAAAAGAGACTCCTTTATATAGGAGTCTTTAGACTAGATTTAAGAAATAAACTAGACTAAGAGAATAAACTAAACTTTCCTATAATTTATTTTCTAATTCTAACTTTCCTAATTTCCACACTCCTCCTGAAGTTGGTGCATAGATATTGATCATGCCCAACTTGCTTATTAAGAACTCAAAGTTCTTCCTCAGTAGCCCTTTTGTGAAGATATCTGCAACTTGTTGTGTTGTAGGGACAAACGGAATGCAAATGAGTCCACCGTCAAGATTCTCTTTTATAAAATGTCTATCAATTTCCACATGCTTTGTCCGATCATGTTGAACTGGGTTATTGGCAATGTTGATTGCTGCCTTATTGTCACAAAACAACTTCATTGGAATCTCCAATGGTCTCTTAAGTTCTTCCATTACCCTTTTAAGCCAAAGTATTTCACAAATTCCTTGAGCCATTGCTCTATATTCTGCTTCTGCACTACTCCTAGCCACCACACTTTGTTTTTTACTTCTCCATGTTACTAGGTTTCCCCAAAGAAAAGTGCAGTATCCAGAAGTAGACCTTCTGTCAGTTATAGACCCTGCCCAATCTGCATCAGTGTAGACTTCAATTTTTCGCTTATCACATTTTTTAAAAAATAATCCACTTCCTGGAGTTCCTTTTAAGTATCTTAATATTTTGTACACTGCTTCCAGATGTTCTTCATATGGGGCATGCATGAACTGACTTACCACACTAACAGCAAAGGAAATATCTGGTCTAGTGTGGGATAAGTAAATTAACTTTCCCACCAGACGTTGATATCGACCTGTATCCACTGTAACTCCTTCTTTAACTTCACCCAACTTTGAATTAAACTCCATTGGAGTATCTGATGGTTTACATCCACTCATTCCGGTTTCTTCTAAAAGATCAAGAATATACTTCCGTTGGGTTACTACTATACCATTCTTAGATCTAGCAATTTCCATTCCGAGAAAATATTTAATGGATCCCAAGTCTTTGATTTCGAACTCTTTTGAGAGGCCTTTCTTTAAACTTTCCATTTCGTCAAGATCATCACCTGTGAGTATAATGTCATCTACATACACTATCAGGACAACAATCCTTCCTTGTCTAGAAGTTTTGATGAATAAGGTATGGTCCGATTGCCCTTGTAAAAAACCTTGAGTTTTCATAAATTTTGCAAATCTGTCAAACCAAGCCCTTGGGGACTGTTTCAGCCCGTATAAAGACTTTTTCAGCTTGCATACCCTTTTTCCAAAGCTTTCACTAAATCCGGGTGGAGGTTCCATGTACACTTCTTCTTCTAACTCACCATTTAGGAAAGCATTTTTTACGTCAAGCTGATGTAGAGGCCACTCCAAGTTAACTGCAATAGAAAATAACACTCTTATGGTATTCATCTTGGCCACAGGTGAAAAAGTTTCTGAATAGTCAATGCCGTAGGTTTGAGTGAACCCCTTAGCAACCAAACGAGCCTTATATCTTTCAAGAGATCCATCAGAGTTATACTTCACGGTGAAAACCCATTTGCATCCTACTTGTGTTTTTCCTTTTGGAAGGACAACTTTCTCCCATGTTCTATTCTTCTCTAGGGCTCTCATCTCCTCCAAGACTGCATCTCTCCACTCGGGAACTTTTAGAGCCTCCTGTATATTCTTAGGAATTGAAACACTAGACAATTTAGAAGTAAATGCTCGAAAGGATGGAGACAGACTCTGATAAGAAACAAATTTATGCAGAGGATGTTTAGTACAAGTTCTAGAACTTTTCCTTAGAGCAATGGGCAAATCTAAGATTTCATCAGACTTTGGAATAGATATAGGTTCAGGGGATACTGACTGACTAGGAATAGACTCAGATTGAGATTTACCTGACTGATCTGTAATTTCAAGATTTGTCTCCGGGTTTGATTCTTGACCTTGCTGCAAGATGTTTGTCTTTTTCTGTCGTTCTGGATATTTCCTCAAATAAACTTTCCCTTTAAAACGATATCCATCTTGTCTCGCACACATTTCATTGTTTTCATGAGTTTGATTTTGCAATGGCACTAAAGATACATCCATATTTTCATTACTTGAGACTTTGTTATCTTTTTTTGAAATATCAACAACATTGTCAGTGTCAACCAACATCCATTCACAAAACAAATCTTCACTAGATGTCTCCCCCTGAAGATGAGGTGAAGAAGAAAAAAAAGGCTTAATTTAAAAAAAAAGTGACATCCATGGACACAAAAAATCTTTTGGATATTGGCTCAAAACATTTGTACCCTTTTTGAGTGGAAGGATAACCAACAAAAACACATTTTCGTGCTCTGGCATCAAGTTTTCCACGGTTATTGTTATGAATATGAACAAATGCAGTACATCCAAACACCTTTATTGGAAGATCATGTGATAAACGAGAGGAAGGAAAACAATCCTTAAAATAATCAAGTGGAGTTTGAAACTTTAAAACTTTTGAAGGCATTCTATTGATTAAATATGTGGCTGTTAGAACAGCCTCACCCCACAAGTATTTAGGTGTATTAGTAGAGAGCATTAAACACCTTGCAATTTCTAACAAGTGCTTATTTTTTCTCTCCGCTATACCATTTTGTTGTGGGGTGTCAGTGCAAGAGCTTTGATGAACAATGCCTTTATCAACAAAATTTTTTCCAAGAACTTTGTTGAAATACTCAGTTCCATTATCAGATCTGAAAATTTGAATCGTAGTTTGGAATTGTGTCTGAATCATTTTATAAAAGTTTTGAAACACGCTTTCAACATCTGATTTCTCTTTAAGCAAAAATAACCAAGTAACTCGAGTATGATCATCAATAAAAGTGACAAACCATCTTTTTCCAGTGATTGTTTTTATTCTTGAAGGTCCCCAAACATCACTATGAATCAAAGTGAAAGGTTTTGTTGCCTTATAAGGCTGTGCTGGAAAAGATGTTCGATGATGTTTGGCAATTTGACAAATTTCACACTGTAATGAAGATGGATTTTTATTTATAAAAAACTTTGGAAACAAATGTTTCATATAATGAAAACTTGGATGTCCTAATCTAAAGTGCCATAACATAATTTTATCCTCACCAACTGTTGAAATAGAATTGAGACAAGTTCTCTTGGAATGCTTGTTTGAGTCATATCCATGTTCGTAGAAATAGAGACCACCAACTTGTTTAGCATTGCCAATCATCTTCCCCGTATTCAAATCCTGAAATTGACAATCATATGGAGAAAAAATTACTCGACAGTTATGATCAACGGTTGTTTTATGAACTGACAACAAGTTGCATGACAATTTGGGAACATGAAGAACATTATCGAGTGTGAAATTAGGAGAAATATCAATTGATCCTTTCCCAGCTACTGCTGAGAATGAACCATCTGCTATTTTTACCTTTTGATTTCCTGCACAAGGACTATAAGAAGAAAACAGTTTTGATGACGAAGTCATATGATCAGTTGCCCCAGAATCTATGATCCAAGAGTCATAAGAATTGGCATTGAAACAAGAGGCAACTAGATAATTACCTTTGTGGACCAAAGAACTAGAAGGATTAGAGCTAGTGAGATTTTGAGATTGAAGAAGTTTACAGATTTGCTCTATTTGTTCCTTTGTGAATGGCTGCGTTCTAGGAGCGTCGGGCTCTTGAGATGTGTTGGCTTGGTAGATACGGCTGTCTCCGAATTGTTTTTTCTTCCAATTTTTTGGCTTTCCATGAATTTTCCAGCATGTATCCCGTGTGTGCCATTCGCGTTTACAATAATCACACCATAGTTTTTTGCTGTTTTTTCTTTCTCCTTCAGCCTCAATGCCTCTTGATACAAGTGCAGAACCTTCGGCCTCTGATTTGGTGTTATCGATCATTACTTTACGCCTCGTCTCCTCTCTCCTGACTTCTGAAAAAGCTTCTCGAATGGAAGGCAATGGTTTTCTTCCCAAAATTCGGCCTTTGACTTCATCCAATTCTTGATTTAGTCCTGCAAGAAACACATAAATTCTATCGTTTTCTTCCCTTCTTTTATGTTGAACATTGTCCTTCACGCACGCCCAATCATCTTCATAACAAAGATCTAATTCCTGCCACAAGGTTACAAGTTCGTTGTAAAATAAAGTAACATCACGATCTCCTTGCTTGGCCTTCCATAGCTTGGTTTTCAACTCGAAAATTTGAGAAAAATTCTCAGTGTCCGAGTACATCTCTCGAACCGCATCCCATACATCTTTTGCTGTTGGCAAAAACATATGAGCTCGTCCTATTGCTGGTTCCATGGAATTAATCAGCCACATTATAACCATAGAATTTTCGGAGCTCCATATTGCCTTCTTTTGATCATCAACGGCAGGTTGTTTGGTCTCTCCAGTCAAATGACCCAGCTTTCCTCTACCATCAATGGCCAGTTTTATTGTCTGTGCCCATTGCAAGTAGTTATGCCCATTCAACTTATGATTTGTCAATTGAAAAGGCAAACTTGAATTAAGGAGATCACTGCTACTAGTGTCCCTTGTGGTCTCGGATTTGATTGAACTCGAATTGAGAGAATCTTCGCTGCTGGAATTTCTCCTTTCGCCGGTCATTGCCTGACGATAGTCCATTCTGGACAGATTTTAAGAAAAAATAGAGTGGAAGAGCCAAGGCTCTGATACCATGTAAAAACTTATTTTATTGAATTGAATTACATGCTTACTAAACCAAAGGAGACTCCTTTATATAGGAGTCTTTAGAC
>JAYMSZ010002551.1:0-11823 GCA_036897665.1 Pelargonium citronellum
AACGGAAAACGTTAGTTGATTTAACGGTAGGGACCGTGGCGGAACAAAATGAAAGAAATAGGACTGCCCCAGAACAATTCAAAGTTCAGGGACCGTGGCGGAATAAAATGAATAGTTCAGAGACTTTTTTGGAGTTAATACCTTCTAAATTTAATTTCAACATTCTTTACTTGTGGCTATTATTTTATTAAACAGAAGATTTATGTTTATACACATTTGAAGTAGATATATCAAACAAACTTAAAAGATGATGACATATACTAGGGGCTGAAACCGCCACACACACACTAACATAGAAAAGAAACAGTGGGCAGTATCAAATTGAGGGTACAATACTAGAATGTCAATTATAGGCATAGTAGTCTCGACTGAACACTTAAAACTCGTCAGTTAGATTTGGGAGTTGGAGTTGGAGTTGGAGTTGGAGGTTGAGTTAGGTTTGGTTCATGCCTCCCACCTCTACCTCTACTCTACTCTACTCATCTACCCCCTTTTATTTCTTTTTATTTTCAAAACGCAATTTTTTATATCTGTACCTAAAACACAGAAATAATCTGATTGGTGTATTGTAAATGGAAATTTGGCTTGTAATTAAGAAACTGAAATTCATTTTTTGGTTGAAATTTAATGACAGGTCACCACCACCCATCCTCCAATTCCAAACTGGAACTGGTTGGTGCACCAGATCCCTAATTTCCAAAATGCCCCTACACTTGTGAACAATGGCTTCAGTACTGCACACTGCACCACCTACTCTATAGTCCCTTCAAAACCCATTTCTCCTTATACCTTCTCTTCTTGCCATTTGCTATTAAATCTCCAATAATCTGCAATACCAATTGGATATGGATATGGATTTTTTACAGTCACCAGAGAACCAGGTTATTGCTGCTGTAGCAGTTGCTCTTGTGGCCATTCTAGCTGGTACTGCTTATCTCTATTCCTCCAAGAAACCCAAAGGTCTCCTCACTTCCACCTCTTCTTTTTTTCTTCAATTTCTATTCTTCAGATTCTTCATTACTTGTTCAAAACATGTTTATTTATCTTTTAATTACTTAAGGTTCATGCTTGATGTGGACATGGCTGTGTGACTGTAATTATATTGGGTGATTTGTTATTTCTGCACAGTAATGTCATCATGCTGTTCCTCTTAGATTAGATTAGGTTTTCTTTACTTGCATTTCTTTTGTTAGGTTGGAAGTTGGGAATATGATTCTCATTTAAGTTTTCATGTATTTTCATACCATTGTTCTCTTGTATATGTATCTTGTTAGCTGCTCTTGTGCTGTTTGTGCTTGGCCCTCCAATCCCACGAGTCAGCAATCATTTGTGCCGACCTCAAAAGTCTTGTTTGAGGCTCAATTGGATTATAAACAAGCTTACTTATAACATGCCTTAGCTTAGTGAAATGTAGATACATATAAGAGGTAGTTTGAGTTTCAGTTGAGCTCATTTAAGTGCAAAAAGGCAAGACTGAATCAACTTGTTACCTGCGTTGGCAGCACTGGCTCTTGCCCCTCGTTTTTGGAATCATCTACACTTGAACAATTATTTGTATTCATTTTGTGCAAACTGGCTAACATCTTGTTATGTGGTTAATGTAGGCTGCTTAGATCCTGAAAATTTCAAGGAATTTAAACTTGTTAAGCGCACACAGCTGAGCCACAATGTTGCAAAGTTCACATATGAACTACCTACACCCACTTCAGTTTTGGGTCTTCCAATTGGACAACACATAAGCTGTAGGTATGATAGTCTTTCTTTTGCTCGTTGTCGACGGTTCAGGTTGACATCTGTTTTTTCAGCCCTATCAAGTGTTTTAAATTCTTTATAGAATGATTTTGATGTAGTTGGCTTGCAAGTGGTTATAAAGGATGCTATTGATTTGAGTGCAAGTTTTTCAAAGTTCTTTCTGGTCTTTTTATATCTTTGTTTTTTTCTTGGAGCATATTTGTTTTTCTTATCGGTTACTTTCTTATTAGGGGTAAGGATAGTCAAGGTGAAGATATTATCAAACCATATACTCCAACTACTTTAGACTCAGATGTTGGACGCTTTGAGTTGGTTATAAAGGTATAAATTTGAATGTTTTCACCTGCATAGTCAACTTTGCGGTTTACTAGTGGACGTTGTTGTTCACATGTGTCATCTCTGTGTTGGTGTTTATAGATGTATCCACAAGGAAGAATGTCACACCATTTCCGGGAGATGCGTGTTGGTGATTACCTTTCTGTAAAGGGACCCAAGGTACATGTTCTCATTACATACTGAATCCTTCTTGCGGTTACTTTTCACAAGGCATTTCATGTTGCGTTGATGCGTTATATGTTACCAGTGATCATCCGAAATCCTTTGCCCCATTATGTTTATGGGATATAATATATGGGAATAGTATTGGATTCTTCAAGTCTTTCTGGGTCCTAGATATATTATGATTTGAACTTAAAGTTTTTGTTTCATTGTTATGTAATTATTGGTTCACCATTACTTACATAAAAGTTAGTAATAAAAAGTCTAACCGAACACAGCCCTCAAAGGAACGAGCTCAACCTTTAATGTACGGGTTAATCCTAGATTGCTCAACTCGAACTGCAACTCCATTATGGCAAATCAGAACCGAAAATTATTGATCTATTTTATACATCCCGACCCGCAGAAATACAAGTTTTGAGTGCCCAGCAAGTTCCGATTCAAATTGCCAGCTCTATGTAAAGACCGACATGTTCATCGAGATTCATAAATCATAATACTCTCTCAAACATCTTTAGAAACTATACTATACATTTCAATAAGCTTATATACTATACAAGTGAATAAAAATCTATGTAGATGATTGTTTACGTGAAATCCTATTTCATTCTTTGATGGATCCAACATTCCATCCATTCTTGGAACCTCTACTGAAATTGCAGAATATGTTGCTTTGTAAACTTGCCTTCCATATATATGATATTCTTCGATATTTTTCATTTAAAAAGGTCTTATCTATCTTGTTGCTGCGTGAATTTTACCAGGGCCGTTTCAAGTACCAACCTGGACAGGTTAGAGCATTTGGGATGCTTGCGGGAGGATCTGGCATTACTCCAATGTTTCAAGTGTGTTTCTGACAAACTATTGTCCAGAAATTTTATTTTTTTAACTGACGTTCTTCAGCTGATTTTAGGATAAATGTACTAATGTAGTGCTGTAATTTTGTCCCTTCTTTAGGTTGCGAGAGCTATATTAGAAAACCCGAAGGATAAAACAAATGTTCACCTTATTTACGCCAATGTTACATACGAGGACATTCTTTTAAAGGTAATTCCCCGCTACTCAAATGTATGGAACTTAGAACGGAATATGTGGTTCACCTACACAAATGTACTCATGTTCATGTGTTTACAGGAAGAACTGGATAGCCTCACTGCAAAGTACCCAGGTCGATTCAACATTTTTTACGTTCTGAATCAGGTCAGTTGATTATATTTTTATCGTGCATCATTTCCTAAAACTCCTATGACCGAATCCATGCTGACACAATGTTTTCAGCCTCCGGAAGTATGGGACGGTGGTGTTGGCTTTGTATCCAAGGAAATGATTCAGACTCACTGCCCTGCCCCGGCATCTGATATCCAGGTGGATCTTTGACTTAATAAAACTTTTTGGACTGATCAGCGGTTGTTTATGGTGTTTAGATTTATGAATCAAATGAGGATTAATGAGTAAATTAACTGGGGATTTGCAGGTTCTAAGGTGCGGTCCACCACCGATGAACAAGGCAATGGCTGCTCACCTAGATGCTCTTGGATATACACCAGAGATGCAATTCCAATTTTAGTATGGAACCATACTAGTATTTGTTTTGTGGCAGCAAAAGGATAAAACATTTGTGCATCACATTACTTGTGCTATGAACCCAAGTAGTAGAGGTGTTAGAGAATTCCAAGTTATGAATATGTTGGTTTGTTTTAGTTTTTATTAGTTGAGCTATATGACATGTGGTAACTCTCCCCTTTGAACCCGAAACTTCAGTCCACCCGACTCAATAATAGTTGAACTCATGACCTCCCATATTATGTTTTGACCATTGAGTCACTGAGGAAACAACCAAAACTCTTACGTGCTATTACATTGCTTTTGCTACTAAAATCTAATCATTCTTGAGATGACTTGATGGTTAGTGTAGTTTGTTTCTTTAGTTGAAAGGAGGTAAAATACCCGTCCAGAGTAAAGATTTTGTTTGGTAAAAGTTTAAAAGAAATTATGAAAAATTAAAAGGTTTGGTAAAATTGTACTAAAACATTTTTAAGTATATATGTCCATACAAAAAATATATAATATAAGAAAATTTATATTTTATATGTAGTTCCGGGGCTAGTTGCTTTATTCTACATTAGTTGAGACTTAAACATCTTCATGGTTACCCAGGAAGAGTATTCAAACATTATAATAAAAAATAAGATAGATTCATATCACATTTGAGTCTACAGATTGAAAGTAGACGTGAAATTAGAATAATCTACCGCATAGAATAAAAATATGTATATCTAAATATGCGGTTGATCTATATTAAAATTGGGTCTATTGTACTTTGTTTTTTTCTTTCTTGGTTGATATTTGATAGAATTTCAACCTCTCTATTCTTGGCAATGCACACCAGTAGGAGAGTTAATATGCATTGATGGAGTATTTAAGTCATTAATTTAACCAAAAGTAATGGTAAAATGAGGATCTATTCCTACAAAAAAAATGTACGGGCAAATCTCTTATAAAGTGAATATGTGTTGAAGTTGTTGGTGATAGTTCCAGCAGCTAAACGATATTTGATCTCAATGTCTATAAACATTAGTCCGAATATACATTTAAAATTATGCACAAGAAAACAATAATCTCGAGATCTACTCAAACGATGACATTTTCATTATAAGAAAAATAATCTAACACCCAATCAATGAATACTATAGAAATCAACCTAATTAGTTAGAGCAATGAATTAAGTAATGAATGGAATTAAATTTGTATTAATGCCAATTGGTGATCCAAGAGCAGACAAAGAGGTCAGCTTCTTGATACTTGTTCCATTCGCACGAACCACCATGAATTTTTAAATTTAGAGAGAGCTGTTATGTTAGGTCAGGTTTCACCTAACCCAGTTGCACTCTCATTTTACTTCACAATTTTTGAATTATTTTTTGTTTTTTTTACTACTATACATATTCAATGGCATGTGCACCTATTAATGCTACTTCTCAAAATTTCATGTTTTTGTCTCTTTTATTCCTTCAATTTTTTTACACCAAACTTTTTAAATTGACCAACCAACCATATATTATTTTCTTTAAAATTACTAATTTATCAACTACCATCTTCTTGTTGTTATCTCATTAATTGATATATCATCCAATTAGATATAATCATGAAGCATTTATCTTCATATTCATGAGATAAATAATACATTTTTAAATGAGATAAATCTCATTGTTTTGGAGATAATAGTAAATTGAAAAGCACAAAAATAGGGAGGAGAGAGAGACATTACAGTAGAAGCAGAGCAGAGAAGAAGAAGTTCGCACACAGCACGCTACGAATCCGGTTGTTCCAGTAACACCCTATTCCCTCGCTTCTTCAACCTTTCTTTGTCTTCCACACAACCACAGACACATTTCAAATTTCAAATCCACTGTTTTTTCTTTTTTCTTTTCTCTTCCATTAACGCCAGCATCACCAACGACCCATCCACATCCGGACAAGCTCCCTCATTTTCTGGTTTTTTTCTGCATTGCTGTTGTTTTTTCCTTTCTGGGTCTGCTTGATTCGCTTCGATTTCATCTGGGTTCGGTTCATCTGTTTCTGTCTTCTGGGTCTGACCCTTGTTGCTTTGCTTTGCTTTGCTTTGCAGCGAAGCCAATGCATGTGAATCGTGACCTATCCCTTTCCGTTTTCTCTAACATTGCCTAATTTAATGTTTTCTCTTTCGTGTCGCATTGTGATTCTGAAACAGAGATGGTGGGTGATTGCAAGTATTTGTGATATTTGAGCATTGTGATGGCTGAGAGGAAAGTTTATTCCCTCGGGGCTGTTTCTCGGAATTCTCTCTTCTCTTTGTTTCTAATCACATCCACTCTGTTCATATTGTCATGGTTCTTTGTCTTGCACTCTGCAACTCATGACCACCTCATTGGGCATGGTTATGGTTTGTTGCCCAATTCTAAGCTCTTTCTTACATATGAGGAGGGTACAAAAGATGGCAATCTCTCGGTCGGGAACCGATCAATCTTGGTGGATGATGAAGAACAAGAGGCAAACCAAGAGAAGGAAGCAAGTGCATATGTGGAAGGAAATCACATTGCAATGTGTAATCCGAGAGTGAATTTGCCACTTAAGGTTTTCATGTATGATTTGCCTGCTGAATTTCATTTTGAGCTTTTGGATTGGAAGGCCGAGGGAGGGAGTGTTTGGCCTGATATCCAATCCAATGTGCCCGCCTATCCCGGTGGCTTGAACTTGCAACACAGCATTGAATATTGGCTTACATTGGATCTCCTTGCCTCGGAACTTCCTGATTCTCCAAGTGCTCGTGCTCGTGGAGCCATCAGAGTTCGCAACTCCAGTGAAGCTGATGTTATCTTTGTTCCGTTTTTCTCTTCCTTGAGCTATAACCGATTTTCCAAGGTGAATCCGCATCAGAAAAAGAGCATGAACAAAGTTCTACAGGCGAAATTGGTGAGGTATTTGACGGCTCAGGAGGAATGGAAGAGGTCCGGGGGGATTGATCATGTAGTTATGGCACACCACCCAAATAGCATGTTGGATGCAAGGATGCAACTGTGGCCTGCAATGCTTATACTTTCGGACTTTGGAAGGTATCCTCCTCATATAGCGAATGTTCAGAAAGATGTGATTGCACCTTACAAGCATGTAATCAAATCCTATGTAAATGACTCCTCCGATTTTAATAGCCGCCCAACTTTGCTTTACTTCCAAGGAGCCATATATAGAAAAGATGTAAGTGTTTTTCCTCTTTTAATACCACCATGGATGATAGTTGAAATGTTTAATGTGACCCTAAATTGCATGTTTCCTAAACTTATCTTTAAGTTACATTGTCTTTCTTTTGGTTATTGTTTGCAAATTGCCTTATGCTCTTACGAAGTTAGGATCATTGCTAATCATTAGGATGTAGATGAATCTAATTAAGTTGATGGGATATGATGATTGAATACAGAAAATGTCAATGAAAATTTTTATCGTAGGAATGCAGATCTTTATAAATTACTCAGGTCTTATCTTCAGAAGCTGGCTTAGTATTGTAGGGCGAATTCAATTGATGCATCTTGACCAGCACACTGGGTATAGATCTAGGGCTTGAGACTACAATGGACATTAAGAATACAATTGGAACTAGAAAGGTAGAAAACGAATCAGCTTAGTTGTGCAGCAGCTTCATTTTATCCTTATAATGGTGTCAAAATTTAGATTATTACTGGATATATATGCCAAATGAGATTTAGGCCCTACCTTGTGACCAATATTTTACTGATGAAGGTTGGTTCTTTGAGGGCTGGTATTTGCAGTTGAATTACAAGAGCTTTTGCAAGCTGGGATTAAATGTCCCTCCTCCACGTCCTCTTCAGTAATGTGTTGCTGAGGAGTGATGCCATTTGGGGGCAGACATTGGCTGTCTCTCTACATATTGTGGTCGGTTAGGGATGAAAGTCCATTTTCCTGGATTTTGGAACTCTTCAGGAGTAGGACTTAGAACCAATTGAGAGATTCAATGGGAAGATGTGTGCTATTGAGGTGAGAATTCAGAGATACCTGGGTTAAGGTATGTTGGAAATAGTATCTGGAAAGGAAGTCCGACAATGGTGTAGGATAATGAACTAATGAAGATTGGCCTCATTTCATAATAAGGTTCTTCTTGGATTGCATGGTACTCTTTGGGTGTCTGTGACTTTAAATTTTGTCTTGTTGCATTGAAAGTATTTACCTAGAAAAACTAATGATAGGGTTTACTAAGCTGTCCTCTGCTGTTAAGCATCTCACTCTCTCGTAGAAGAAAAAGGTTTAAAGTATGATCAATTATGTTTTGACACCAATCTCTAATTGTGTTACATAGGCATATCTGTTTTGATACTTTACGATCTTACTATCCTAATTCAAGGTTTCATCTAACCTGAGAGTCAGGGAGGTGCATTTTCAGTCTATGTCTACTTAAATGTTTCTGTGTACTGAAATCAATCTCATTCATTGCATTATTGGAGTTTATTTGATTTTGATTGAGTTGCATTCTGATTGTGCTTCTTGCGAATTAGACATTAACCTTTGTATATCTCATACTCAGGGTGGCTTTGCTAGGCAAGAGCTATTTTATCTTCTCAAAGATGAGAAGGATGTGCATTTCTCATTTGGAAGTGTTCAGAAGGATGGAATCAACAAAGCTACTATGGGAATGCACTCCTCCAAGTTCTGTCTCAACATAGCCGGCGACACTCCATCATCAAATCGCCTCTTCGATGCCATTGCTAGTCACTGCATCCCAGTCATCATCAGTGATGAAATCGAGCTCCCATTTGAAGATGTCCTCGACTACTCAGAGTTCTGCATATTTGTTCGTACCTCAGATGCTGTCAAAGAAAATTTTCTCCTAAAACTCATCAGGAGTATCGGGAAAGACGAGTGGACGCGTATGTGGAAGAGAATGAAGGAGATCGAGAATTTCTTCGAGTTTCAGTATCCATCCAAGGAGGGAGATGCTGTCCAAATGATATGGCAGGCAATTGCGCGTAAAGTTCCGGCTGTTAGAATGAAGTTACACAAATCTAGGCGATATGCCCGGTTTGACAGCCATCCGAGAGGAGGGTTAAGATCAGTAACAATGCCAAGTAATTTTTGGTGAAGAAAGGTAAGATTTTTGGTGGGTATCCATCTATCCCCATTGCATGTTTTGAGGGACTATAGTTGTCATCTTTTCTGTAAAAAAATTTTAAAGGTAAAACTTTCATTTCTCATGCTTTTGGTCATTTTGACAAGTCACTTTGATTACTTCTTTACCAAACACATTTTCTTTAGAAGAAATAGTAATTGTATTTAACCCTTAGAAGTTCACTAATATCTTTATTAATTAACAACACTTCGATTAAAGAAGTTAGTTATCCATAAATTACTAACAATATTTCTTGAATAAGTTAGAACAGAGGGAGTAAAAATAAAGTCAACAACCGAACACACAACTAAACATCCGTTGTCCATCAGCTCGCAGCCATGAGCAAACTTCTATGCCCTAAAGTACATGATTTTAGCTTAAAAAAAAATCATAAATTCTACCATCTAATAAAAAAGCAACATGTGACGCTTGAACGCCACATCATCGTAAAGATGAATCACAAACAAAACCTCATAACCTACCTAGACACTCCTGCGAGCTCGAACCTTTGCAAGACATGCGACGCACAATGCCTTACTTGGATGTTGCGCCATAGGTGGTTGCGGATTAGACACCATGGGAAAACTAACATAAGCACGCAAGACCACACGAAAGGCTCAAGCTGCAGCACGTCTTATTCAAGATCATTATCACTATGTAGAGTACGAATAAGAGTACTAAATTAAGTTTTTATTTCAACACAATAATTTTGAAAAATAGTACATGACTTTAAATGTCGTTCCATTGAAAAATTCAATTATGTTAAGAATAATTATTGATGAAAGTTACGAAATAATGTAACTCCAAAATAAAACTAACCAGATTTGGACCCCAAAAATTAGTGTGTGCCAAAGATTAAAAAAAAGTAATCTCTATTATTGCCTATGAAGAAATGAGCTACATGTATATTTCTTCCAGCATTCGTGGGTGGAGTGAGAATAGTTGTAAGGCGGCCATATTTCTTCCAACATGTCTCAGCCGTTTATTGTAACGGGGAAAGAAGAACGATAAATATGTGAATTTACACAAATTGAAAATACTGTTAGAGAATTGCAAAAGGAAGTAAAACTTAGGTACCTCTGTCAAAACATTTTAAAACAAAGGTATTTTGTGTTGTTTGGGACGAAAAAGATACCCAACTGTCATTACCCTCTGTATGTGTGTTACCCTATATGTATGTGTGTGCTATGTTGTTTGAGATGAGAAAAATATACACCAACTATGTGTGCTCGTGCACCTAGATGTAAAATACTATAATCAATCATTGACTCACCAAAATTTACACACAAAGAAACAATAAGCCTAAAGTTTCACTCAAACCATTATGTAATGTTATGAATAAAAAAGAAAAAAACTCTATTAGTACAAGTTAAACTATACCAATATGAATTCACTTTAAGTATTGATCATCTAATTGTTTTGTATTGTTCTTCTTTTTTCTTCATGTATTGTATTTTCTTCTTCTCCATTTATTATCCAAAACAAGATGTTTTATTCTTATTTGTATTTTTCTTCTGATTTATTACCAAATTTAAAATGTCCAAAGAAAAAACAAATAAGTCCAATCAAAACTAGGTCTTAATCAACTGTAGTTGAGTGAAACATGGAACATGTTTGGCTCTTCACTTTTCACAGATCGAATTGAAAGAAAGAAAACCCCAACCTGCGAATAAATTTGTAATTCGATGATAGACATTCCACCAATTCTTCATTAGCAACTTGTCTAATCACTAGTCATATATTATATATGTTGTTTTCTCATTGATAGATTTTATTTTATTTTGCTGAAAGATACAACCTCAAGGTCCAAAACTCTCTTCAGTTTACATTTAAAATCGCTACCTTTCAAAAACAGTAGAGAAGAAAATCGACACCTGTTTTCTTTTCTTTATGAGAAAAAGGGTTTAATTACAAGTACACACTTTTTTTTTGAAACCTTACGTCTGTTTTTAATTTAGGTTAAATCAAATTAATGAAATCATAATATTTCATTAAAGTTACATTTATGCACACTCTAATGAATTTGTTTGAGGAGATCATCCATTGAAATTAGATGTGTCATAATCTAGTTGTTGTTGTTGTTGTAATACACAAGTTATTTCTTTTTCTTCTTTTAGCGAAAAAAAATTAAACACTTGTTTGTTCAAACCGGACAATAAAAAAACAATATAAAACTGAAGTCTTGAACACCAATTGGTCACCCAAACAACCTTGACAAATCAAACGAAACATAACTGACTCGTGGACCACTCGGTTCGCAAATCAACCCGCAAACAAAAAATTGGCACTGCCAAACTGAGCCACAATGACTAAAATATCTTGAATAATCAAACCAAAGGCCATGCATGAATTTCTCTCTCAACCTAAAGAGCACGAACAACTGACAACGACCAATTGCACTTAAAGTTTAAGGCGATCACATGAAGGACTTTGCCAATCGCTTCTCGCCGCCATTGGGTCTGTCATTTGATTTGACAGCAAAGTCATAAACTAGTTTGGAGCGGAATGAAGTGCACCCGCATTGGACGATCTGAATGCGTAATTGATTTGCTTACTTCTGGCAACTGAGATTAATCCACAAACGGAAGGATATTGTGTGAATGGTCACCGAATTGGTTAGCGCTTCGATTCGAGTGAGACTCCATGAGTTTAATATGCTTAATATAGCTCACTCTGCCGCACAGTTCCCCAAGAATATTTTGGTCGGCATCTTAATCATGAAAGTTTAGTTTCCACCAAAACTATGGGAGCTTCAAGAAAAGTAAGGGAAGTTCCCAAAGTAATAATTTGATAATCTTTTAGCACAAGACTCTTGATCAAGAGACTCTAAGGTACAATGCAAAAAAGATTTCAGAGTAAAAATAGGGATTAAAGACCAAGATAGTCCCTGTACTATCAAGAATGGACCAAATTAGTCC
>JAYMSZ010002552.1:0-11813 GCA_036897665.1 Pelargonium citronellum
TATGGACATTGGGAATAATAATAATAATAATAATAATAATAATAATAATAATAATAATAACAATAATTTATTTGATCCGTGTAGAATTTTATTTATTTTTTGAAAAAGAAAATATTAATTTTGTAATTACAAAATTGAATTGAACATCATGTCTCTGTAAATTACACAAGGTATTTGCAAATAATCAATATAAACTTGTCTTATAAATCATATATATTATTCTTAAATTTGTTTCAGTTAGTTGAGGAAGTATCGAATCCAGTAGAGAATGAGACTTCTTTCACTTCCAAACAACTTTCCGAACATGTCTTTTAAAGACAACCGACTTTTATTGAGTGGGGAAAAGAGACACATTTTTCAAATTTGAAATGAACGTTTTCGGAGGAGGATCATATAGAGCACAAGATGTAGGGAGAAGCTTAGCATGCAAGGGAATGATTGTTTTTGTACTGATTGTGTTACCCAAAAATCAGCAAGATGTAGACAAAAGCTTAGCCCGCAAGAGAAGGATTGTTTGATCGTCAAACTGTTGGGGTGGACGCTAGGTCAAAAACGATGTTCGAACACACCAGAATCCCTAATAGTGAGTATGAACTACTTCAAAATCCAATATAAATTATTTCAAGACTATAATCACGTCATGGAAGAATGGTCGTGAATAATCTTTGGGTATTATCTGGTGGTTAGTCCTTGGATTCTTGAGCTTCGACCAGATTTAGCCATAATCTTTTGTACTTTAGTGTTAGACCTATTTTCAAGACTCTCATTGGTTTTTTACCATGGGGAAAAACATCTTAAGGTTGCTAAGAGTATTGGTAGCCCTCTAAAGGTGAATATTTGTACTAAAATGGACACTTGAGGTCACTTCGTTAAGGTGTATGAGGAAGTGGACTTAAGCAAACCATTAATGCCTCGAAGCCTACAAAGGGCTCCATCTCATATACTTTACTTTTGGTAGAGAGGGCCACAAAGATAAGGAGTGCAATGTGCATGCACGCTTACATATATGAAATTAAGCCTCAAGAGGACAAGATGGTCTCCAGCTACACCTCTCTGCCAAACATTTTATCCAATATAATTCCTTCTTACTCTTCCCTAAGTAAGGTGGCATAAGAGTCAACTAACAACAAAAAACAAAAAACAAAAAACTCTCCAACGCCGACCGAGAGTAACACGAGGTTCGTTGATTGGATGTTGGTTCCTTGGCGGGGTGGTAGGACCCCTGTGGATGGTTGTTGGTGATCTAATTAAGGTTTAGATGAAGTGACCTTTTTAAGAAATTCTCACCGGTGTGGGTTTTAATGGAAACTCTTACTATGACAAATTTGCTACATGATTTGAACAAGATTACGAGTCAATTTGATAAGGTCCTTGGTAATTATGATGTTTGGAGATTGCTCTATCTTGAAATTTGAGTTTGCCACATCCCTCATGTGCTATCGAATCATTACCTAATCTTATTCTCTCTGAAATCGCTGCTAGAGCATGGTCATTCCCCTGTGTATTCAAGGCCATATGGCGCCATAGCCACATTGACGTGCATCATGTGATTAGGGAGCTTGAAGAAATGGATGTTCCTGCATTCTGGAAAATATAAAATCCCTTCACAAACCATTAACATCTTGGAACAAGGAAGTTGTTAGAAATATATTAGTTCGCAAATATCAAATTATGCGAGTATTAGAGGGGGTCCAACGAGAGCTGTAGGATTATCCGCTAGACTCGTTGATCAAGCTTGAACAACAACTTCTTCGGATATATTAGATGATCATTGAGCAAAAGGAGCGACTTTGTTTTAGAAATCCGGGCAGAAGTTGATCCTCTGAGGAATGAAATATCCGCCCCTTCCACTTGTCCATCCTTAACAAGCGGAGGAAAAACAAGGTTGTTGGGTTATAAAATGATCTCGGCTCGGAGTTAGGTGTAGCGCTGTTCATATCACACCCGAACCTGAAAACTCAGACCGACCTGAACTCACTCGGACCCAGACCGTACATCGATATATTATTCTTCACTAAAATAATATCTTATGTTGTCTGTAAAACTGGAAGCCACCTTAGATGTATAACCTTACCTATACATTTTCTTAAGATGTACATGATTTGTTATCCAACAATACATGTCAAATCGTGTGGTATGCTCACTGATCCAGATGTAGCCGTTGCTATCAAAAGGAACAAGAAGAATACTAGAAACGACAGCGTAGAAGGGGGAAATTCCAGTAAAAGCAACGACGGCGTTTTGACAGGAAGTAGAGAAGAGAGAAACGATGTCGTTGGGAAGGATGTACCACAAAACAATGATGAACTGGACACTGAGGTTCACGCAGAGAATCACGAAGGGATGGAGGCCGTTAGTGCGCAGGCTGTAATTTCGGATTCAGGACAGAGGTGCAGGTCCCAGCGAGGATGGTGGTCCAAAAGGAAGCCTGAGAGGTATCGAGTATAAAAAGATAGAGAGGGAGGCAATTAGGGTTGTTGAAGTTTGTGGTTATTCTCTCTAGAGTTTCTCCCATTTCTGTTGTTGCTCTCTTATGAGTTTCTTATCTTTATTTTCCAGAATTGTTCATCAATTTCTGTAAGTTCTTCGAATTTGGTTAATGGAATTGCCATGGAAGCTAAATATAGCTGAGGCCTTTATCATTTCGAGCTGTTATTGAGTAATTTTCCTTTATTCTGTCATTGTGAGCATAACATCGTGGCCTTAAAATATTACATCTATCTCTTCAATTTTCGGGACATAAAACCCTGTAAAATTATTAACAAGCTAAAAGATCTCCAGAAGAAAGTAACCAACAAGCCATGTTAAAATTACAAAAAAGACTCATTTATCAGCTCTTGCAGTGACGATAATGCTTTTCCATAACGTGTTGTCTACAAAAGATTCAATTTGATCGTTGTTGCAGATGGTTATGTATAAAATTATCAATTTATAACAGTCAGTACAAAAATGTCATTTGATTAAAATTGTTTACAGAATCCATGATCAAATGGACATGCCAATATTCATGCCCATATACAAGAAACGATTATAATTACAGTTCAGCATTATATTTTTTGAAGAGGGCGACTAAAAAGTTAAAAAAAAATTGGTGAATGTTACAATTATTATATACATACCTATCCAAAAAGAAACTTCAAGCCTGCACGCAGGAGATGGAGTTGCTTGCATAAATCCTACTCTGCATCCGACTGAGTAGTAGATAATTTACGTCTGCCAGTCTGTTTTGCAAATTTACCGGAAAGAATCTTCATTATCTTCTCCATAGTGAGGTCGTTAGGGTTCAAGTTCTGTACATACAATGCGAACAATCCATAAACACAAGTTTAATTAATTCAAATTAAACTATTTAGATGCTTCAAATTTCTAGTTTCATCTAATATACAATTTGAACCTTTTAAATTAAAAGTCACTGGAAAATAGTCAATTTTTCAGCATTAGTTGCCCAAAAAGTTGACGTACAGAAATGATGGAATTCCTGACCTAGAAAGCAAAGCTACCAAGAAAAGTCCAATTCCCAGTTCTCTAATTTCTATACTAAAAAACACCAAGGCCTTGTTTGGACTAAAGAATCCTAAATACAATGGATTTCATGAATGTAATTTTTTGAAAAGTTAGAATATTATGCTTGTTTACTTCTAAGGAATTTAAAATATTGGGCGTTTGGAATGATGAAAGTAAAATGTTAACAAAATACGACAAATGACATTTACACCATTTCCATACATTTTGTCATGAAAAAGTTTTAGTTCTTTAATTGAGAAAAAGTTTTAGTCATGAAAAAGTTTTACCATTAAAATACTAAAAAGTTCAAGTTTATAGTTAGCCTCCATAACTGAGAATAATTACAAGTTAAACATTCAATTTCCCAATATTATGTCAGAGGACATCCTAATAGAACACTTAAAGCAATAATTAAGATGAAAAACAGAGTCAAGTGTGTGTGCGCGCGTGTATATATAATAATTACTATGAGTAAGAATATTATAGAAGATAAACATTTTTTATAAATTAATCTATTATTTAAAAAAAAATGAATTGGTCAATTGACATTATAATAGTCATACAAATGAAAATGTAAAAACACATAAATCTATACATGATCAGTGAAATGAGTAAGCTATTGTATAAGAAGTAATGATATGGGTGGAGAAGAAAATAAAAAAAAAATGAGTTAAAATTGTCAATAAAGAATCTGAATATCAAAATAGTTAGTAAAACCATCTTTTTACCACAAATGTGAACTTTAAATCTAAGGAATCCTAATTTTTCCTTTCCTCTCATGCAACATTATTTACCCAAATATAAGAAAGTGTAATTTCTTCTTAACTTTGCCACTTTCCCCTACAAAATCCAGCTATCAACCAATACCTAAGTGGGACTTTTTAGAAAATATGCTTGCCAGCTTTCAGATCAATATGTACTAGAACAATTGAACCTACATTTTCATCAGGGCTTTAGATTCTTTTAGTTTCCCTTGTTGTGTGTGTTTATATTTATTATATCTGGCTTACTATTCACCTTAAGTTGCGTTTGATCGTCTGGATTGGATAACGATGGATTAGATGACAACAATGGATTATGATAAATAAGAAATCTAATGGATAACTAGTAGATAAAGCAGTAGATAATGGGATGATTTATGAATTATGAACTTACATTCAAGAAAGCAACCTTTAAATATTTAATGAGTAATAATGTAACTACCATTCAACATTAGAAACTAACAAGTAAACCAATACCTTTGGAACGTCTGCAACGGTTCGTCCATGCTTGAGGCTATATCCATTCTTTGAAATCTTTATTATCACTGGTTTCCCATCCTTAGGATGGATCCCCTGACAAGATAAACCAAATGAGATCTATAAGAATTAAGAAACAAAAAGAGAAAAATGAAATTTAAGCGAGACAAACTTACAAATGTTTTAGGATAAGACAACATTTCAAGAGCATCTTCAACGGTAATTTTACTCTCATCTTTTATCTGAATGCATTCATAATATATGAATTAATTAATGTCATAACTCAAATTAAGGAAGATAGTGTGTCTATGAAATAGGAGAGTAAAAAGAAGTGGAAGTGCAGTTAGATAACAGAAAATATGTGTACAACATCAGGCAATTTACAAAAATTTACTAAACAAGCAAATTGAATGTGGTTCAGTCAGAATTCAAAATTCAGTAATATCTCTTTGCTAGGAAGACCAAAGGAGCTAATACGGTTGATGAAGCTTAGTTGCACGTTTCATCATGGTTCCAACACCAGCAGTGGTGAAGAACGAACGAAGGGCAAGGACAACAAAAACTAAAGACCAAACAATGAGATGCCCGCCTACTTTAAGGACTCTCGTTCTAGATTTCAAATCTTCAGCCTCACCCACATTGACAGTTTTCAATGGTTCTGCCGTATACCAATCTCTTATTTATTTTTCTGAAATTCATTTTTGCACAACTTGATTTTAGAGTCGAGAGTTCAACACATTTTGGATCATTCCTCTTCTCTTTTGATAGAGACAGAAGGAAATAGTGCCTCCATAGAAGCCAATGTTGACTTGAATACCTGGGGGGGTATAGATGCCCTCTTGGGTGTGAATCCTTTCTTGGTCTCTCCAAGTTGTATATAGGATCCATAAGGACCACTCTTCAATAATATCTGAAAGGAGAAGAAAATATAATTGTCATAATGATCACCATCATTAACAAATCATCCATCCAAAGGAATAACAATAAAATACACTGCCAGATGGATTGACAGATACTGAATTAAAAATTAGAAGCTAACCTTCTCATTAGAATTTGGTTTTAAACCTATCAGTATAGGTTCGTCATGTAAACTTTCATCAACTTCCTCATCCATATTCAATGAATACCTGTCCCCCAACCCAAGTAAACAGATCAATATTCTTTGCTGTTCAAACCAAACCAATGACTTTTCTGCTTTCTGCAGAAATATGATCATTGAGCAAATGACGTATGAAAAAAGAGAGTAGAGTGATGGCCCAAACATTAGACCAAGTTCTTTCAGTATCACAATATAACCATGGCAAATCACATAAAGTATTGACCTTAAAGTTTTAAACATGATTCAAAACTCTATCTGGGTTATGAAATCGAGAACAATCAACAAGCAAATTTGTTAAAATTAGTGTAAAAATCAAGGTAATGGAATGTCCCTAACAATAAATGATTCTCGTAATTCGTAAACATGCTCGCCTCTTAAAAAAATAGAAGCCCAAGAACGGCAAAGGGAATGATTATATATATATATATTGAATTATGAAAAGCCTACAGTTGCCAAGTCCAACAGAATTCATGACATACTTCAAAAGGGACAATTAAGGTCTACTATCTGTCTTCATCTTTCTCCAAGAAGGGGGAAGATAATTGAATTTGGGACAGCTATTTGAAATCTTAGTAAAAGACTGGCTTTATAGTACACAATATTAACACAAAAGTTGGTCAGCTGAATGAACGTCACAATATTATCTTTTTGCTAAGGTAAGAAAATTTATGAGGAATCCTCTGCATGCCTGCTAAAAGAGGAGCAAAGCCATCATCCAATAAATATGAACTAGATGGATCAAATATGAGAAAATACCTCATGATTAGTCATTAGTCTTTTCTAAAAGATATGGTTTGTTTCTCTTTTGTTTGTAAGGAGCTTGTCAGTATAAAAAAGCTTTAATATGTGTGGAACTACTATTATCATTGCCAAATAAAATCTTATAAGAAGCTTTGACAAAACAAAGACCAAAAGAATATGGTAACTGAAGTAATATCATACAATAGATGAATAGAATGTACATCAACATCATTATCAAAGCATACGGAGCACATGCGAGTCTGTATCTGTGTGTGCATGTGTGAATCTGGTACGTGTGTGTGAGAGAGGCCTTGCCAGTATAATATAAAATGCAAATATAAAAATCCTCCTTGTACTGTTATTCCATACTCACTTGCATCTAGGGTATTGATCACAACCAATAAAATAACCATCACCGTGCTCGCTTACTTTGAAAATCAATGTACCATCAGTACAACTGTGGAAAAAAATCAGGATGAGGTTAGATATATAAAAGAGGGATGCTTGCAAAATGATGGATGTGTGAAATCATGAAGGAAGACACTATCAGGCACAATAGCATATCAAATTTATATAAAAATATACAGTATAAATATGACTAATTATGTGTTAAAAGAAAATCTGGCCCCATGTCATAAATTCTAGTGCCAAGAGGAGAAACAACATAACTGTTACATTAATCAAAGGGTTAAGCAAGAAGGTCAAGTACAGTGAAAAGAAAATTATACTTCCTCTATACCAAAATGAGTGTCCACTTTCCCATATTTTCAAAAATTAAGAATAAGTTAGTGATGAACACTCTCTCTCAAATATCCTCCTAAGGGTGGCAATTTGTGTTCGTATCACGCTGCAAGTTCAGTATTATATTAAATGGATCCATCTGAATCCAACCCGATTATTATACAGGTTGAATTACACGACATGTATAAATAATCGAGTTCAAAATTACCTATATTTTACCTAAACAGGTTTAATTGAACGGATTAGACAAACTAAACAGGTTCAACACGAACACGACCCGATTGTTAAATGAGTTGAGTTGGTCGACACAAACTCGATTAAACTGAACTCAAACCTACTTAAATTTGTGTCATGACAAATTTGTGTCATGGGTCATGACCCAAATTGCCAGGCCTATACCCTTGTGACTTCATTCTAACAAACTCAAGTAGTTCTATCCGACTAATTTAAGGGATATTATTGGCAATTCATGTATAACTTACTAAAATGAAAGTGGACACTCATTTTAGAACAATTGTTTATCTAGAATGTGAACACTTGTTCTGGTACAGAGGAACTACTACTTCACAGTGGCAGCAATATTTAAAAATTATGGATTTCCTGACAAAGATGAAATAGGGAGGGGAACTCCACAGTCCTAGAAAGTAAGGAGTGCCTTACAGGACTGCATAAACCAGCTTTAATAAAAATTTAGTCTGAATATATTATCTCCTTTCAACAACACAGTATCTGATTTCAGGTCCCTAGAAATATGGATATGGAAGCAATACATACCTTGGACATTCCCTATCAGAAGGAGAAGAAAACATCACATTACTAAATTTCTTATCCATCAACTTCTCTACCTACAAACATCATCTTACAAATAGTTTGAAAATTGAATATTGTGAAATAAAAGGGAGCAACAAAATTTAATGGACAGTATTTGGAATTTACTACAACAAAACAAAAATTGTACCTGTTGAACGGGGACAAGATTAGCCTGGGCACAATTTGAGCTGAACCGTGTCCAATAATCATTGAGAAGGCCTTTCCATTCGGTTAAGCCAGTAGAAACATTATCAAGCTAAAGGACAGTGCAAGAAATGAAGAAAATCAGCAATGAACTACATAAAGGAAGTGAATAAAATTATATGCGGTAAAGTAAATGACTGTGCAGGGATGTTGCACTTGCAACAAATAACTGATAATAATGTGTAGAAATTAAGCTTCAAATGAGGGAATTATACCTCAACACACCTATACATATAGAGTTTAAGAGAGTAAGTAAGCAAAAAAGATAACAGATACGTTAAACAATTTACCTCAGTCTCCAAATCAGCAGTATATCTGTAGTCTGATACCTCAGAAAAATGGTGAGAGAGAAAAGCAGCCACCTAAAAAATATTGCCCAAAACCAAGAAAATTAAAATAAAAGGAGACTGCATCATATGCCAGATAATCACACAGCAATACGAATATAGGAATAACAAGTTGGGAAGAGCGACAATTTGGCTTGCTCCACTTTCTCGTAAGCCTATCATACTTCATTAGAGCTTTGACATATCAAATATCCCACTAACATTCTCAACTAGACAGGAATTTCAGTCTTTCAAATATGGGATAAATATCAACTAGATTGAGATAGAATGCAGTTTTTAATCATTGTTTATAGTAAGGATGAATGATCACAGAGAAATTATCATTTATTCAAATTTGATTTTCATACCAGTCCGCTCTTCCTTAAAAAAAAGGCAATCATTCTCTCAGAAATTGAAATTCGGCATTGAAAAATAATGAATTATACGTGCAAATCAGACTCTTAGCAGATACTTATGATAGTCGCCAAGATATTTAATGCCAGCATCTTAACAATCACTCTCAGAGTTCTTAGGGCATAAATGAAAATGACAATAAACCCACCAAACAAAACCTATCATTAAGTATCACTTGCATTTTTGGAAATTTGAAACAAGTATGATTCAGAGTTCAAGCCCTTTTGTTGACATAGTATCAGCTAGTTAATCCAAGGAAAGAGAAAAGGTCAAAACATACCATGCGACCACGAAATTCTGGATATAATTCACAGCTTTTTACTGTCACGTAATTCCTCTCCTTCAATCACAGAAAAATAAAAGTTAAAATATTGCAAGTTCAATATAAATAGTACCAAAAGGTTCAATGCAGTTACAGACAACTGGGAGTATCATAAAAAAAAACTATTTAAGAATAATATGGAAAGCTTCTTTTTCTGTCTGTAGTAGATCACCATAATGTTACAAATTTTACTTCTGGCATAGAGATCAAATAATTTCAATATTGCATTTACACAGCACTTTTGAAATATCCTTTCAACTTTAAACTAGCTAGAAAGCGGAGGAAAATGCTTACACTTCTATCAGAACAAGTATCCCAAAATATGGAATTCAGTTAAAAGTAACAAAACTGTGTAAATAATTGTTGTATTTCATTAGGACTTGATATTTACATGTTAACAGCAACATAATGGGCATGAGATGCTTCAACTAGCAGACTCTGTTAGCAGTGTACTGGAGATTTACATCCAAGTCTAACCCACATCAGGTTGGGGTCAGAAAAGGGAAAGGCTACAGTACCCAGTTGGTGCTTTTCTTGTTGAGAAATCTCATATGAGAAAAACATTATACTTTCTTTTTTTCTTTTTTCTTTTTTTGAAGCAAGAAAAACAATATACTTGACTTAAGGAAAATATACCCAAAAAAATACTCCTATATAAGACAGTACATGCAGTTTCATCCGTGGTTTATGCAATAATAGCATTACTGGAACTATCAACACATGCATTTCTTCAAAGGCGACTATTGCTTCTGTAGTCAATATACAAAATGTTGCTGAATTATTAAAGATATGGCAAGCCCAACGAAATGAAAGAAAAAAGATACAGTGCCGATATGACAGCCACAGAACTGAAAGAGCAACTCTCAAGCTCCAATGAGGCCTCGGCTGAATTTATATACTCATGTTGCTACTGAGATGAATTTATTCAATCCACTATAAGTGAAATAGAGTACCCCAGGTCTCAGGTAAAAAGGCCCCACATAACAAACTCTCAGACCTGATTCTAGACAATAGCAAACTATGAGCTAGACCAACTATCACCCTTCAAGTCGAGAGAGTTTTTTTTGGTTCCAATGTTAAATGATTTCGAGAAAAGATCATAAATTCTAAAATAGGCACATTAAATGCTTTTACACTAATTTATCACAAGAATGTCTTCACCCTTCACACAGTAAATTAATGTGAAAAGGGTATAATAGGAAATGTTGTAATGCTTAAATTTGATTTGCCTTCTGCTTCTAGACACTTGATTTAGACCCAAAACAGAAATTCAGACTCAGGATGTACAAAGTAGTCATTCTAGTCCATGTCTTGTTGGCACATGACATATGGCATGAAACCCTTGGAAGCAAGCCTGGTCTGGTTTGGTAATTATTAAATTTCATTTTATTTCCACCAAGTCTCGGCTAACTTTGATGATGCGCGGCTTACTGCCCTCAATCATGCAAGGATTAAAAGTATGAAATGACAATAAACAAATTGATGGAAGATTTACACATACTAACCATTTTACAACCCCAGTTCCCAAGCAAGAAAATATTATAAGAACACCAACGGGACACTTGGAAGTTGAAACTCGAAACTAATTTATTGCACTTCAATCTATCACTGGGCACCTTTCTATTATAAGATACTAATGTAACTCTAAACTTTGCAACACAGAATTACTTACCTGTAAAACTCTTAATGTGGATGCATATGTTGAAGGTCTCCCAATCCCAAGCTCCTCCAACTTCTTAACCTGTAACAAATCACAGTGCAACGATAAATATAACCGAGGACAGTAATTCAGTTTCAAGTATTACCAATTCAAATTACGTAATTGTTTATCTAATGAAACAAAACTTCACAAGGTATTACTGAAGTAAAAAGAAACAAAAACAAATTGAAAATTAAAAAAGGCACTGCACCGAATATTTTCCAATATATAATATTACACATGGTACTGCCGGATAACAAATCAAGATGCTAAGACAAGAATATATATAAACAAAAATAAGAGTTATAAGTTCAGAGAAGTTTTTAAGAGGTTACTGAAAGACCATTTGACAACACAAATACATTTTTGATTTCGAAAAGAAAAGTTATCATCAGTTATGTGTGAAAGAGAAATACATTTATCAATGGCTTAAGCTTAAAATAAATTAGTCAAAGGGTTACAATTGTTTTCTGAATTATGTACAGTTGAACAATTCCAAAGATGATATACACAGCTAAATAATAAAGTATTTGACGCACCGTCGGTGTATATCACTTTTACACCACCAATGCATCATATTGTGCCACCTCATCAATGAAAATATAAAATTTAATGAGGGGTTTTTTGATAAATAAATTTTGCAAATAATTTTAGTAGTAACTATTAATTAACATATAATAATAAATAAAGCATATCATAAATCCTAATTAATACA
>JAYMSZ010002553.1:0-11813 GCA_036897665.1 Pelargonium citronellum
TAGTTTGCGTTATGTTTTTCGGTTGTTTTGCATTCTTAGTTTGACTAGATTTGATTTTTTATATTATGTCTTTTTTGTACTTAGTTCTGCTTTGTAAGTCTTCTTGGTATTTTATGGCTTAATGAGAAGTACTAGCATTTCCTTAAAAAAAAAATTAAAAAACAAAAAGAAGAATAAAGATATGGACTTGGCCTAACATAGGGAACCGGTTCTTGCAATGGAGGTTCCTGAAAAATTGGTGGAAGCCCATCCCAAGTGAGTTGATGATGATCTGAAAGCCCAAAGCAGTTGGGCCGCCCCACCGTCTGAGACAGAGAGAAATGGTAGTGAGTAACGAGGGAGGACGATGAACATTCTTCTCAATTTCTGACTCCGCCGATACAAACAAAAGCAAAAACAAATTTTGCTTCTTCGACGCTCTCTCCAAAATCCCTCTTTGATTCTCCATTTTCTACTTGAAAACCAGATCATTCAACTCACTGTTTCCATTCTAAATTCCTCTTCAACATCTGGAAGTGGAACCATCTGGGCAGATTTTGGATGGTGTGATCAGAAAACAACAAAATTCCCGTCGGCGTCGTCGCCTTGAACTTCCCGAAAAGGATAGGTAGTTTCGCTTCCTCACATTTACCTTCATTTTTCTTCAGGTAGTGGTTACTTCCCCCAAATTTTGTGTGGGAATGGTGCAACAGTAAACCCTGCCAGTAAAAACAAAAATCCCTTTTTGATCCACTTTTTATTATTGAATTTGATTCTTCTTTTCTGGGTCAACAGTGGTTGCCAATTTGGTTGAAGGGTTTGGTTTGGGTTTTGGTGAAATCCTTGCATAGCTATTTGATTTGGGTTTTATGAATGTTGTGGTTTCTTTCAGATTGTGTAGCAAGTGGTGTATAAAAAGAGGTCCTAAAGGCTTGGCTAGGATTTAATTCAGGTTTTCTTGTATCTTTACAATTGGACATTACTATTTGAAGGTTTTGGTCTGCAATTGAGCTTAATATAGCTGGGAGAAGATGGTCGGGAGTACTGAAGGAATGGTTCATAGTTTGGATTCAAATGGTTCCTTGCAACATGCAAATGGTGCAGCTGAGGAGAAGGTTGATGAGCTTCGGCGCTTGATGGGAAAAGCCAATGGTGATCCATTGAGGATTGTTGGTGTTGGGGCGGGTGCTTGGGGTAGTGTCTTTGTTGCTATGTTACAAGATAGCTATGGTCACTTACGGGATAAGGTTTCGATTAGGATATGGAGAAGACCTGGAAGAACAGTTGATAGAGGCACTGCTGAGCACCTCTTTGAAGTGATCAATTCAAGGGAAGATGTGTTGAGGAGATTGATTAGGCGATGTGCGTACTTGAAGTATGTTGAGGCAAGATTAGGTGACCGAACTCTTCATGCGGATGAGATTCTTAAAGATGGGTTTTGCTTGAATATGATTGACACCCCTCTTTGCCCTTTAAAGGTTGTAACCAACCTGCAGGAAGCTATTTGGGATGCTGATATTGTGATTAATGGCTTGCCATCAACAGAAACACGTGAGGTGTTTGAAGAGATTAGCAAATTTTGGAAAGAGAGAATTACAGTCCCGATAATCATTTCTTTGGCAAAGGGTGTAGAGGCTGAATTGGAGCCTATACCACGTATAATAACTCCCACTCAAATGATCAATCGAGCTAGTAAGATTCTTCCCTAAATTACAAATTTTTAAATATTTGGTATCTTGTAATTTGGTTGGTAGTGTCATGCTCACCAGTTCTGTTTATGGTTATGAGTTTCCTTTACTGTAGAAAACTTATTTTCAGTCTCCTTGCATACGGTATTAGTTATGTTCCATGGAGCTGTTGTGGCATGTATTAATTTGGAGACACCTTAATTATTTATTTCCCCTTTCTTGAATTGATGACTTGGGAACAGCTTTTGCTGGTAACGAGGAACTTCATAAATATAACCATAATAGGTTTAATGAATTACATTGCTTTTCAATAATTTTGCTTTTACGTTCCTAGTGTCTATATTCAGTTAGTCAAATATTTTTTTTGAAATTTCTTTCTTTTCCATGTTTTGAAATAATTTGCTGTTTAATTTAACCAGATATGATTTAGACCACTTACCATATCTGCTTTTTTAAAATTTGCTTACCTTCAGAAATGCAGAAGAAAACTTACCTTAAGATGAGCAAATATATAAAAATGACAAAAGAAACGACTCTGATCGGCTAGAGTTATATTTTTATAAATAAGTATTTCACTATTTGCTGTTTGGGGAACTTTGTTATTCTTTGCTTTGAATTATCTTCTCAAAATTTATTCCTTGGACATTGTGTGTAGACTGTATGTGATACAATCTTAGCCTAATTATGTCATACTCTGCAGCTGGAGTGCCCATGGAGAACATACTCTATCTTGGAGGTCCTAATATTGCTTCCGAAATTTACAACATGGAATATGCTAATGCTCGAATATGCGGGGCTGAAAAGTGGAGGATACCACTGGCGAAGTTCTTAAGGCAGCCTCACTTCATTGTGTGGGACAATGTTGATCTTGTTACTCATGAAGTTATGGGTGGCCTAAAGAACGTCTATGCCATTGGAGCCGGTAAGGTTTAGTTTCTTGATAATGCCCTAGAAGTCATATAAATTCTAAATACTTCCATTCCTTCGTAAAAAGTGTAGAGTAATAGAAATGTAGAAGAGAATTCAATTGATTATTCACAACATAAATGTCCGGTTTATACAGAACCTAGCCTACTAATTACACAGCAGAATCCCGTGATCATAGCTAACAGCCCCATAATCGTAGTTCCTAATTTTCATCTTAACTAATGTAATCTTATATTCAACAATAGTGCATGATAATTGTGCAGAATTTAACATAAAGTAAGCCCCTTAAGTTTTCCTTTGTTTCATATATGCTGATATGCAAAAAATCATCATGTCAAGCTCTTAATTATTGAGTTTTGGGCATGATAAGAGACATAATCAAAAGGAAGAAGAAGAAAGGATTTCTTTGTGATTTTAACATTTGTTCTGTTAAGCACTGCAAATTATAGAGTATATCTGATATTGGAGAGCAGTTTAGTAAAAACCGCTCTCCAATATTTTAATTGTTCTACTTCTGAAATATTTGTTCCCTCGTTCACTGTGCCAAGACATTGTCTCTGTACCCTAGCAATTGTGATCAGGAGTTCCTAAGTAGTCTTACTGTTGTCTGGTAATGGTTGAGTCTCTCTGCTGAGCTTATCCTTGAAGTTATTTTAAGTCTTTGAAAACTTTGAAGCAACTTGTTTAGCTTTAATAGAAGAAAAAAAAAGTCTTTTAGATGGCATCAGGTGACTTATAATTTATAACTCATGGTTGGTCAACAATTCATTCAACCACAGAGGCGTAAATGCATTAAACAAGTAAATCATATTTTATACCTACATGGCTTTCCAATTTGAATTTTTACATAACGGATGCCAATTTGAGATTGGACATTTGTACACACCTTTTCTCATATTTGGCTATAAAATTGTTCTAGTGCAGTTGTAAATGTAATCAGATTAGACAATGTACATTTTTTTAACTTACATGTAAGCAATCGGGTTTCATAATTGAAGGCGTTGGAGAAGAAATTGTTTTTCTTTTTCTTTTTCCTCAATTAGCTTGAGGTGGGTTGGGGACTAGTATTTGTTGCAATAATGTATTACCGCATCTTGATCAGACTTCAGTTCATCGTAATACTTGCGCATATGAAACTATCTGGAAGTATGAAACAATTCAGTGGAACTTCTTATAAGAGTTGAAGTCAGACTATGGAGTCCAGTTCTTCCATTTCAGCATTTAGTTCAATGAAACATTCTTTTCTAGCTCCAATTAGTTTTGACTTAGCAGTTGGAAGGTTCATGCCTTTCATATGGCCTTGTACCATGTCTGTAGTCTTGGGCTCTTCTACCATATCGTGGTTAGCTGGTTTTGCATTATTATCCTTGTTCTTTATTAAGGGACAGAGCTTAGTTTATGTCTGTAAGTTTAAAATATATGTTAACCTTCAGTTTGGATTCCACAGGAATGGTAGCTGCTTTAACCAATGAGAGTGCCACAAGTAAATCAGTATATTTTGCTCACTGTACATCAGAGATGATATTTATCACTCACCTTTTGGCGGAAGAACCAGAGAAACTTTCAGGGCCTCTGTTGGCTGATACGTACGTAACCCTGTTGAAAGGTCGTAATGCGTGGTACGGTCAAAAATTGGCCAAAGGGGAATTGAGCCTTGAAATGGGTGATAGCATTAAAGGCAAGGGGATGATACAGGTATGAATTTGTATTACTCAAAGTAGTGATGACAAAGCAGTCTCAATTAAATTTGAGTTTATTAGTGTGATAAAAAATGATTGAACTCATATTAGTAGACATTGCCTCCTTAATCTTATTTTTCATGCTCAAGGCCAAACAACATTTCACATATCTTGAAAATCATGTGAATATTGATTTCTTGAATATCATGTGATCACTGATTTATAATCAGTCATCACTACAACTGAAACGTAAATAGAGATGGTTTATGACTTGTTATTTGGCCACTTTACTGATTCTGGAGTGCATTTATATTGCGTTTTTTAAAGGCTGTGCCTTGGAAGTGTCGTTCAAGGATTTTTACTTGGCAATATCTGCTTGGACATACATTAGTCTGTTTGAAGTAATAAAAGAAAGAGAGAAAAGTATCTCAGCCAAGTTAATGAGAGTATAACACACCATTAATTAACATACATACCCGTGCCAATGAATTTGTGGGTACAGAGAACCCACCGGGATCCAATTAATTTTAGTCTTGGTTGAGACTCCTTGTTTTCAAGAAAGAAATGTGATAGTAGTGTTATTTCATGTAGATGCTTTCCTTTTTTAACCTCCAGTTGCCCTTTTAAACTTACTGGCTCCATGTCTATGTTGCATTCAAATCTTCTGCCATAATGATGACTGAACTTTAGATAAACATGGAAGTTGATCATCCTTGCACATCTTAATTTTAACAATCATTTCTTGTTGTCTTCTTGTTGCTGACCCTTTGGTTTCTACAATTATACAATGCATCTTTCAGTTCTTGCGCTTGATTGAGTATTAGTTAACTGTAGATCTGCTCTCTTTAGAAGAATGTTTTATTTGTCTGGTAAGTTGTGGTTATATGGCTTCAAGTGCCATTGGTGGCTAATTGATCCCTACACAAGTATAGTGTACCATGTTTTTTAATTTGTTGTTACTTTACATGGATAGTTTGAGTGTAACGACCAGTTCTCAATAATAGTTTGTTTGATTAGAGAAACTGAGTCACCAACTTTGCTGTGCTTGGGTTATGTAAGTTGAAACTAGAATATAGCATTTGAAATTGCACAACCCCTATTGGTTGTTAAATGTATGGTAACACCAACATTAACTGTGTGTTGTATTTTGTAGGGGGTGTCTGCTGTCAGAGCATTTTATGATCTGCTAAGTCAGTCCTGCTTAAGTTTCATACATCCTGAAGATAACAAGCCCGTTACTCCAGTTGAGCTTTGCCCCATCTTAAAGATGCTATATAAAATACTCATAACAAGGTATGTGCAGAAAAAGAAGTAACAATAGATTTTTATGAAGCTAGAAACGGATGAAGTTGAAACAAATTGTCGTCTATAGGTTTATGCATATTGTTTTGGTAAATACATTTCAGGGAGTTTTCAGCAAAGGCGATCCTTCAAGCATTAAGGGATGAAACTATGAAGGATCCCCGGGATCGTATAGAGATTGCACAAACACATGCTTTCTACAGACCGTCGCTTCTTGGCCAGCAGACTTGATTTTTGTCCGCGTCGTTTCTATATGTAAAAGTTGAGTAGAGTTGTGGAGTAGGCCTCTTATGTTTGTTAGTGAGCTAAATTCAATGTGTCAAACAATTGGTTCCATCCTTGATTTTTGTCGAGTTGTTAAGGATGAAAACGAGCAGCAAGATCTACATAGCGACTCGCATATGTTTGTGTTGCTGTTGGATATCTACTATGTACTCCGTTCATTGGTTTCCAGTTGAAACTCGTGAGAGAGGCCGGTTTTGGCATATTTGGGTAATAAGGTGTTCTAGGGTTTGTGAATGTTAGCTAGTTGGCATCCTAGGATTCTTTGTGATTGATTGGAGAGATGGTGAATATTCTGGAGTTCACTCCTTTAATTTGCTTCAAAGGTTTTTTTTTTTTTTTCGTTTAAAACTTTGGGTTTTTTAAGCAGGTCTGCAAAGTTGCGGTTGACATCTTTAAGCCGTTTGACCACACTTAGGTTATTCTCCATTCGAGGGTAGGTCACAGTTAAACCTCATCCCTCTTTTCAGGGTTTTGTTGAGCGGGGATCGAACGCAAGCGCTCTTCCTACTCACGCAGCCTGCGTAGAACTGCACCACTACTCTTGGGTATTTGCTTCAAAGTTTTGTCAATCTCTTTATGCACAACTCTCTAGGACAGATGAATATGATAATTTCCTGCACTCTATGGCTGATGAGAAACATAAATTTCCCAACTACCTGAAACTTGATTTTCTCAACTTCTAGGCTCCAACATAAATAATCCTTCGAAGGGTGCTCAAGATCAAATATTATGCAGTGTGCTGAATTAATATACTGGTTGCACAATTTACATCAAATAGATGTGCAAAAATAATCTAGAGCTGAAAGAATTGATGAAATGTCAACTATCCTACTCACTCCACATACAATTCCAGCTGAAGGAAGGTCCAAAATTGCATTAAACCCGGGTTCGAGGTCTCATCATGATCATGAGCATGATCATGCCATGTCCGGTCCACTGGGTAGTGCTTCGTAACCATCGTGCTGCTCTTTTTCCGTTGCCAACGGAATGCACTTCAGGATAACAGCAATAGGTAAGCTTACTGCTCCAATTAATATGCTCCATATCCATAGCTTCCCACTTAGAGGCACTGTCTCAGCAAAAGTCCCCAACAACTCCACAATTATCACTTGGAACACAGCTGTGGATGTGATGATGCCTAAGAAAAACCAGCTACTGAATATGCCAGAAAATACATTTACTTTCTCCATGTCCCTGCTGTTGATTTCATTGAACACCTAAACACAAACACACACAACAATCTCTTCTCAGCATCCATAAATATATGTGAAAGATAAAAACATCCCTTGGTTTGTTTGTTGCATAGGCTGCAAAAAAAAAAAAAGCTACCTGGCAGAACACAAAGGTATTGAAAATGAAAGTATTGAGAGTTTTGTTAGCATCTGAACCAGTGAGTTTCAAAAGCTTTTTCCCATCAAATTTCAGAATCAAAAGGACAGCAATTTGATAAAGGCTCTGTCCAATGATGTTCCTCCACATGGTTCTGGTGATCAGGTTTGAGTTCCTCCCAACCGGAGGCCTTTTCATCAGCCCATCATTTGGAGGCTCTGTGGCTAGAGCCAATGCACCAAGAGTATCCATGATCATGTTCACCCACAGCAGTTGAACCGCGGTAAGAGGAGCAGAACCTGAAAGTTACTCAGTGCTTGAAGCTACATATAATGAACTCGAGGGAAGGATGCGAGTATATCACTATTTATACTATATATATGTGCGTACCTGAGATGCATGCTGACACAAAATTGATCATGAGAGCAACAACATTGACTGTCAACTGGAACTGCACAAACTTCTGTATGTTTATATAAACTGCACGGCCCCATCTCGCAACATTCACTATTGTTGCGAAGTTATCATCCATGATGATCACATCTGCATTTTCTTTCGCAACCTGCAGGTACAATAATCAGCACCAAAGATCTAAGAATGGTGACAGACAGAACAAAAGCTATGACAAATTGAAATTTGAAACAGACCTCAGTTCCAGCTATTCCCATCGCGAGTCCAATGTCGGCCTCATGTAAAGCAGGAGCATCATTGGTCCCATCACCAGTCACTGCCACAACTTCTTTTAACTCATTCCTCAACTGTGTCACTAGAGTGTGCTTGTCCAAAGGCAGTGATCGAGCCATCACCTGCAGACGCAATCTTTAAGTCTTAGAAAATAATACCGAAAGAAAAGTCTCTGGTGTTCTCTGAGGAAAGATCAAACCTGTAGTCTTGGTATCAACTCCTTCATCTGTTGTGGACTCATTTTCCGAAACTCTGGCCCTTCAACTGCCAACCCACCATCTGTCAGGATTCCACATTCTTTAGCTATGGCTTTAGCAGTATTGATATTGTCCCCAGTGACCATCCTCACAACAATGCCAGCATCTAAGCAAGTCTTTACAGCTTCCTTCACCCCTGGTCTCACAGGATCCTTGATCCCAATAACAGCAATTAGTGTATATTGCTCCTCAGGAATGGCATCGTCACTAGAACTGTCTTGTATATCCTTAAAAGCAACACATAGAGTTCTCAGAGCTTCACAGGCAAAACTATTTATGACACCTGAGATGTTTCTCTTCTGTTTCTCGGACATTGGCACAGCCTGACCGTCAGTATCAAGAACCTTGTCGCACATGCTAAAGATGATTTCTGATGCGCCTTTACAGAATGCCAGAAGGTGTCCACTCTTTGGGAGAGACACTATCACTGACATCCTCTTCTTGTTTGAATTGAAAGGCTCAACCTTCACTGTCTTGCACTGCTGGCGAAGGGAGTGGAAATCGCCACCCAAAAGTAACCCAAATTCTAACAATGCCGTCTCAGTAGGAGTACCAATGATGTTGTGTTTGCCATCTTTCCCTTTCACAACCTCAGAGCTAGTATTCTGAAATAGAGAGTGCAAAAGGATGTTCAATACGTTTCGAGAGACCACTGATTTCAATACATTATCCTTCTCATTACTCTTTATTGCCTTTATTTGCTCACAGATCCATATCTTGGTCACGACCATGTGATTCGTTGTCAAAGTGCCCGTTTTATCTGTGCAAATGCAAGACGCGGAACCCATAGTCTCACAGGCAGAAAGATGCCTCACAAGCGCCTTGTCGTTCATTAGTTTCTTCATTGCAAAAGCAAGACTCAGTGTCACTGCCAAGGGAAGTCCTTCTGGAACTGCAACCACAATTATAGTCACTGCAATGGCAAAGAAATTAAGAAGCTGAAGTGCATCCGACGAAGACCATTGTGTCATCTCATGGTGAACTGCCTTTCCCATCAAAAACCGCGCAGTCATGACTACAAAAGTGAGCACAGCAAACACCAAACCTATGTTGCCAATAATGGAGGCAACTCCATTAAGCTTCACCTGCAGTGGTGTCTCGTTGTCTCCGCCTTCGCTCAAAGTAACCATCAACCTTCCCCATTCCGTCCTCATACCAACAGAAGTGACCAGCATTTTACCAGACCCGTCTTGCACTTTGGTTCCTGAGAGAAGAAAGGGCAACTTCTCATTAACATTCACAGGGTCACTCTCACCCGACAAGCTCGACTCATCAATTGACAAGCTATAACCCGACACGAACACCCCATCCCCGGGAACTTGATCCCCAATGGAAAGATGAACAATATCCCCAACCACCAAATCATATATAGAAATCTTCTGTCTGCATCCATCTCTAGTAACCTGGATGCTTATATTTTTCTTCTCCTTGTCCAGATCTTTGAACTGCAGAGACTGCCTGTAGTCACTGAGTGCAGTGACCATAACAACCAAGATGATACTGAGTATGATCCCAAGCCCATCATACATGCCTTTAGGCCAACCTTCAGTCGCAATCCCAACGCCAATGGAGACCACGGCGCATACCATGAGGATAATCAGAGTTAAGTCTTGCAGCGCGTCCCAAATGAAACTGAACAAACTCTTAGAAGGTTTCTCAGCACATTTGTTTAAACCATACAGCTTCTGCCTCAAAGCTATCCCCGTGGAAGCAATTCCGTTATTGATAGACGTGGTGAGATCTTTCGCTAATCCATTGATTCCTCCGCGCTTACTTAAGCTCTTGTTATCATGGGATCGAACAATGGATGCTAATTCATCGGGATCAATTCTAAAACCGGCTTCCTTGACCTCATCAGAGAGCTGGTACTCGACTTGATTTATCGCTGCAGTTAAGAACAAGACCATCTCTGAGTTCAGAAAGAGATAAAAAAAACAACATAAATACAGTCTCTGGTAGAGATCTTACCATCAATGAAATGCAATGCTGCTTTTTGCACATATAGAGCTATTCGTATCTTTTCCTGATCATCAAAGAAGCATAACATAAACAGAATGTAGTATAGAAATTGTATGTACTCAAATGGTTTGAATACAATATCATGATCTATATCAGTAATTAAGACATGGAAGAAGCAATTTTCACATGAATCTACCATAGATTTGTCAGAGGAGACTTTTGTAATCTAAATCTCACAACTAATTATGCACCTTCAAATTGCAATCACAATAAAATCATCTCATTGTGTTTGGTTGCTAGAAATTAATGAAAATAGTCACAATCACATCCATTTTTTTTTTACTATCAGCAACCGCACAAACACCGACACGAACCTGAGACCTCGAGCATCCAAAATTTGATACGCACATGCATGAGATTCAACAATGTATGTATGTACGTAATTATGAAAATTAGGTTGTAATTAGTAATTACCTGGAGCTTGCTTCGCTTGCGTTCGGCCTCGGCGCGCTTGGCGAGATCGGCGACCATGCGGAAGCGGCGGCGAGGATTCTTAACGACGGAGACGGCGTTTCTCCACCGCCTGAGAGCATCTTCGGACGGCCTCTTCGATTCCACATCGAAGTTCTCTCTCAAGAACTTCTCCATTTTTTTTCAAAAAAGTTGATTGAATTGTTTGCTGCAGCTAATTATATTATTTGATCGAAATTAAGGTGGAAAAAGTAAAAGATGATCGGAAAATAAAAGGGGTGGATCGAAGACGACGATGACAATTTCAAAGTGTAATGTACGCCGCTAAAAGCGCGCGAGAAGTGAAAATGGAAGGAAACAGAACAATATATATATTGCAGATATATTTACATAACTGAAAATAGAAATTGATTGTACGTAGCTACTGCACTTCCACTTTGGTTGGTCTTAATTATTGTTATATATATGTCTTCATGTGAACTTGTGCAATAATTAAGAGGTTAAGATTGAGACCAAATTATAAGCCGAGTCGTGGCTATCACAACATATATATTAAGTTTTATATATGAGAGAAGATAGGTCAAACATCATGTATAGAAAAAATCATTAAAAATATAACTATTAAAATATGTTATATATATAATGTATGCCAATGTCATTTTTAAAGTTTGATGCACCTGTATGAAATGGTCAAAGCAGACACTTTAGTTGTCATTTTATATGTGTTAGAAAAGTTGATGTTAAAATTGTTCTAAGTGTTGAATTCAATGTCAATAGTCAATGTACGTACGTATGATCGATGACCAATGTACTTTTGGCTTTAGCCTTGGGGTCTTGCACTTGTGTCTTGTGCGAGACAACACATCAAAGAACGATGACGTCGGGGGTAGTCCAGAATGTCTCAGACGTGAGAGTAAGATCTTAGTTTAAATCACAATAGCTCTAAAGAGTATTTCTAGTAGAGTGAGAAGCTAGAGGTAGAAAGGATCTCTCTCCTCTTACTATGAGATGTATTTATCCTAACTTCAAACTTGTGTTTACATGTCGACGCGTGTTTAGTCAATAGTGAAGCGAGGTCCACTTGAGTGGCTTGGAGTTCTAGCCTCTTGGTGCACTATGCGTGGGTGTCAGGCGACGCCGGCAGTTCCTGTACATCACTCATGCTTCGAGGTATATAAATGGGTTAATTATTTCCAGCCCCCCTAGACTTGTTTTCATTTGAGAGTTGACATCTACTTAGAGTCTTGTCTCCT
>JAYMSZ010002554.1:0-11812 GCA_036897665.1 Pelargonium citronellum
ACAACGCAAATGGGTCATGGGTGATGCCAGTCTGACTAGACCTGGCCGCGATGATTTTTGATCTAATTCCAAATCTATCACAATAAATGCTGAAATTCTATATAGTAAAAAATAAATACATATAGAGAAGGTGCCCGCTTGGGATCAATTAAAAAAATTGTACACATTGTTCTAGTGGTCATCCTAAGTTTATCCCAAACACATCAAAGGCACCCCCGGCTGGGACCGAGAAAAGGCGCATACGTTGCAGTTCTATTGCTCCGTTACTTCTTTGCGTTGCTATATTTTTTCCGTGATGACGAGACTTCTGTGACAACCCATATTGTTCTCTTTCGATGCTCCAATAATTTGTCATTTTACGTTTCACCTGCAATGTTGTGACCTTAGAAGTCAACGTTGTGGCACAAGCCTTTGTACGTTGCTCTATTTAGTGCTCATCGTTGCATCGTTTCACTAGCAATGTCTCGACATTGACCTTTGTGTTCTTTTTGGTACTTCTCATTGCACCATTATGCCAACAATGTCGTGACATTGTCCCATTCATGCAAATAGGCTCGTTTCACAAGGAGAGCTCATCACCACAACAGCTTCCCGCCCCACCAAGATACCACCCAGACATCTGAATATATTTGATTGCTAAGACGCTACTGGAATCAGTATTAGCTCCTTGGGGTTTCGATACTCCTCCGATTATTTTTCTCAATAATAAACTATGATAATAAGATTAAAGAGTTGGACCAACCAGGAATATAATTGCAAAAATGTCTGGATACATCACTATTTGTAGAATGTTAGTAAAGAGTAGCACTGGCCTTACTCCTCTATGCATCTATAAGAAAATGATGAGCTGCCTCTTTCTCACTGAACAATCCCCTTCTATCTTAGCCACCAAGCCTAGCTGTATAGCTTCATCGAATGTGCTCACATTTTGAGGCTTCCAGATCTCAAATTCATGGTTCATTTCACATTCCATACATGTAATCAATTATTGGCATAATTAATACAATGCTTCTCTTGTCTTTATATACATAATCAGCTAGCTTGCTAGCTACAGCATTATATATCTTTTGCAGCTTATCAAAATTGTTCTCCAAAGATAATGGAGAACAAAGAACAGGAAATTGTCCAGAAAAACAATGACCAGACTGTTTCTGCGAACAACGAGGTTGAGAGCAACAAAACCAAAGAAGAACAAGCTAGCGGAAGCGCCAAACGGTAACATATCAAATGCAGTTTATGCTTCTTCTATCGAAATCATCAATCTTTCAATTTCTTGCATTCGTTCATTTTGTAATTAATTTACAGACCGCTCTTAGAGATTCAAGAAGAAGAGAAAAGAAACAATAGAAGGTCCGTAGTACTATTGATTTACTTCAATATTTTTTCTTCCGTAAATTCAAAACGCTTAAACTGCTTAACCCAATACATGCCTTATATTTATTTATTTATTTTGATTATAGGCGCGAAGCGTGCAGACAATACGCACAAAAAAACCGTGAGAGGGAGCTGGCCTACCTGGAGCATCTTTATAAAGAACAAAAACGCCTCAAAGTATATATATCATACATTACAGACCCAAAACTTTAATTTATACTTTAAATTTTAAATTAATTACACTTATTTTAAATTAATTATGCAGAAACAAGTATCAATTATGGCTCCTAAGGTCGCGATAGCTCAACGACAGAATGCGAAGATAAAGACTGAGGTAGCTGATGCGCAGCGCAGGCTTCACAAGTTGAATGAGTATCTGTTTCTTAGAGAAGGTACATGAATAGTAGCTAGCCGGCTTAATTATTTGGTTAATTAATTAATTAATTGTGATGAAGAGATTTTTAATTATAATGATGTTTTGGATTATAAATGGCAGTGGAGTATGAGCAACTGTGCTACTGGAAGGACGTTCAAGGCATAGAGGTCGATCCCGAAGATCCATCGATGCAAGGCCCAATGTGTGGCAATTGTTACGAGGCATGGACTGAAGCTGAAGCTGATCAAGCACATTTTGTGAACAATGGATCGCGGGTGGCTACTGGGTTTTCCGGGCAGGTTCCGGTGGTGTTTCCGGCAGCAGCTGCTGCTGCTCAGATTCAACGGCCTTATTGTTATCCTCCGGCGGGTGCATTTGGTAGTGCTTCTGGTTCTAGGTAGCATTTTTTATCTTAGGAAGAGGAACTTTTTAATTTTTTTAATTAATAATAACCATAATAGTGAGTTTTATGTGGTTAATTTTGACATTCAGTGTAATTTTCAGTGTTTTCATGTTGTTGTCTTGGAGTGTCAGTACTAGGTTGTTTGCGTAGACTGATGAACAAGAAATTGAGCAATAAAACTTTTATGTTTATCCAGTATTTTCATGTATGTGTTTTTTTTCGCCTTTATTTCTTGATGAACTATCAAAATTGTACGTTTTATTGAAAAAGAATATTTAATTCGGTTGTTAAACTTATTTATATACATAAATATTAATGAAATATCAACTCGAAGATATAAAATTGTTCATTACATAGTCAGTAGCATCAATACACGATAAATACTCCCCAAATAAAAACTAAGGGGTTTGAAACAACGTACATATTGATACATGTACAAAAGCTTGGACGGGTTTTTTGCCATGAAATCGGCAACAAAATTTATTTTTCTTGGGATTAGCTTCAACATCAGCTCTCCCACGAGATATTTCTTATCATTGCAAGTATTAATTATAGAAGCGCACATATGAGATGAACCAGAATCAATATTCAAAATATCTAAAACAGTAGAAGAATCGATTCTATAAAGATACTGCCCGAAATTGAAATTTGAAATTATTTGGAAATGGTAAATTTTTGTACCTTATTTTTTTTGTACATTATAGAATATTTCTATATGCTTTCAACCAAAAATATAATAATCATTTATAAAGACAAAAGGAAGTAGCAAAATAATACCTAGAACTACGAGGTCCATTGCAGTTTTTTTTGTAGGGATTTTGCAACTGCATTACAGTCCTAACAAAAGAAATGTGAGAATTTTGACGACTGTATGTTGTAAGGAACATTTTGTTTTGGATAAATCACTTGCTAACTTGGCGAGACACAACCCCTCGCTAAGTCCTTACAAAATTTGTCAAAAATTTAGTTAAAAGAGCCCTTGAAAATGTCCGTAACTAAATCCCAATTTTCTAATAACGACTATCTTTACTATATTTATTAAATGCACAAGTTTATTATGTATAAGATTTTATAAACACTGATGTTAAACTTGATAAACTTTCCTAAAACAAGAATTTATTTAAATATTTATAAACGAGTATCTATGAATAATGTGCTAATTAAATTACAACACATGTATTTAAATATTTATAACCGCGTATCTATGAATCATGTGCTACTTAAATTACAACAAACATGAACTTAAATATATATAGACGCGCCCGCATATTTCGTGCTTATTAAATTAAACACATTTTTACATGTAACGCACCAATAAATTGTCATGATCATCTTCAACCGCCGTTTTACTATAGTAACAAACTCCGAAATACTTAAATCAACGACGTGATAAAAGAGTATCTACGTGCGAATAATAATTATCTTGCCTTCACATATAAAGATTGGACACTAATTAGATAATTCATATATGAATAATAAGTTTAGTTTTATCTTTGTCATTCATTAATTTGACTATAAATACATATGACATTATGATTATTGCGTATTTATATCAATTATTAATAAGTTGATGTATAGAAGTCAAAAACATTTCTTGGGAAAATATATGAATATGCGTGTATCTCTAACTAAATAATACTAAACACAAACTAATAACATAAAAATCATATGTCAAAGTTAGAGATATTTGTAATAAACTTACTCATATGTGTGTATATAAAAAATTACTTTTTCATGAATTATTCTAAAACTAGTATTCATAGTTGACCAGTTTTTTTTGACACATTACAAGCTGAGTTGGAATCATATAAATAAGAAAGAGAATAATAAATAAGAAGAAACTAAAATGTGTGAGTTGAATTACTCATAATTCACCAACTTAATGATTTTTGTTTTGTCAATTTAGTATTTATTACAGTGTTAAGAATTCAAATTATCCCTAGAGATGTTACATTTTTCCCGATAAATGGACCCTCTAAAATTCTAAATAACTCCCAAAAATCGTTAAATTACTTTCCAAAAATATGGAAGAACGAATTTACTAAATTACCCATCCATAGGGGAAAACGCCGACATCAATGATATATATAACTTTTCGTCCACAACGTAGGGGCTATACGGTAATTTTCAGAAATTAATGGGTATAAAAGAAAAGTCTTGCAGGTTTCTTTATTCACAGGAAAATTTATGGTTAAAAGCTAACATTCTCCATTTCAAGGTGTTAGAGTTTGAGCAAATTAATCCCATTTCTCGCTAATCATTTTTGTTATTTTATTGTTTAATTAATTAGTTATTCTTATTTTGCAGGTGAATTTTTTTGCTGAGAAATAATGGAGACCATGCTGATTAAAAAGACGAATGTGACATTGAATTCCGGACTTCCACCATTTCCTAAGCGACCCAGCACTGTCACTGATCAACCAAGCGGCGGCGCCTCCTTTTCCAAGGTGGCTCCGCTTCCTTCAGGAAGCTCCGGCACCGTCCCTGCCGCCTCCAATTCATTTCAATTCTGGACAAAACTGGATCAAAAGAAGGACCAGATCGCTTCTTCTACATCGGATTGTACGCACAGCAGAAGCAACCGCAGCGAATGCGGTGTGGAGTTTAAGGAACCGGAGTACGGTACGGTTAATGTGGCCAAATTGGACGGTCAGAGTGAGATTGATGTACAGTTCGAATTGGCTCGTAAGCGACACCCAGACATGGACCCAAGAAAGCTACGAAGGTGGTTACTTTGGTTCAATTATTTATTTAAAAACTAATTAATTTGTTTGATCATATATATGTATATGTTTTATTATATTTGTTTTTTGTTTTTTTTTGTTTTTTGGTACAGGATTGTTACCAATCGAATTTCTGCCCAGAGGTCACGGCTGAGGAGGATCAAGTACGTCAACGATTTGGAAGATAAGAAGGAATCTCTAGAGGTAAACACTACAGTACCATGCATGCATGGATCAATAAATGAAATTAATATTTTGTTTTTGTTTTATATGATTTTGTGAATACTGTGATGTGTTGGTCGGAAAATAGGCACAAATATCGGAGCTGTCGTCTGAGATTTCATTGGAGTCGAACAAGAAGGAGGAGCTGTTGACAGAGAAAATAAGTTTGAGACAAAGGATATCTTATCTCACAAATGACGAGATACTAAAAAATGGTAATTATTGTGTGTCCAGTACTCTCTTTGTCCCAAAATAACTGTAGGATTATTAATTAATTTGCAGTTGATTTAATTTGCAGTTGAGAAGAAAATGTTGAGAAAAGAAGTTGATAGGCTCATAGAAGAGCTGATGAAGCAGAAGGAAGAACGGGAGAGGTTGATGACTAGCACTAATGGATGGAATATTCAAGCTCCTGCTGGTAAATTTTTTTTATTATAGCTTAATCGAACCTTTTTCGGGTCGGATTTGGGTCAGTTGTATCAACCCAAATCCGATTCAAAACCCCAAAGTACCTCCTATAGCTTCTGCTTACAAATTCATTTGAATTAGTAAAAGTGACGGTCGATGATGTGACATTTTGTCATTAGTTTAAATGAGTCTCAACCTTAAAAACTTGGACGATATTTTGTTAGGTATCTAATTAATTAATTAAACGATTGTAGGACAAAATGGAGCGAACATTAGCAGTGGAGAAGAAGATGCAAATATGTTGGATTTGATTGAAGTAGAGATGATGACTAATTGGGATGTTGGGTCTTCGGAGAGTAATTACTATGATTTGATTGGTCAATTGTCGTATGATCAGACAAATATTTCCGATGACCTGCAACAGGTGTTGTGTTCATCGTATGAACAAGATGGTCCAACTGTAGAGCAGACTCATAAATCTGGACCGTCCATTTTTCAGTCATCGGTTGATGCTAACTCGGAGCTGACCCAGAATTATGTGGGCGGATCAGTGAGTCATGAAGACGAGTCGCTGCTTTCACTGTCGCAACAACATTACTTCAGCTTGAATAATGGGAGTAGCGGTGGCGGCAACATTTGTGATATCATCAACTCTGAGACTACCCAGAACTGAGCCATCCCCAGATTGCCTAAAAATAGGTTGAATTATGGGCTCAATTATTTAATTTATGAGCAAATATCGTTAAATTTTTGGATTATATAGTTAATTAGGTACTATTAGCTAAGATAGTGCTAATGTTTGCTGGGTTTTGATGTCGCTAAGGTTTATCAATGTCATAGTTTATTTTTGTAGCCTTTGTCATCTTATTTGTAGCTTGGTCATAATTGCTTGAACAAGGATGATAATTTGTGAGGGTGAATGTTGAGGGGCTTTGGTAGTTTGACATGGTAAGAGGCTGTTTTAGTTTAACTTGAGGTCTTCAGTTCGAGTTTTAAGAAATGCAGCTATATATTGAAGATAGGTAGGAAGAGTTTTGCTATCATTGTGGTCCTACTCGTCTCGAAAGAGATTTCGTCCAAGTATAGTATGTCTTAAATGTGTTGACCCTTTGTTGATCGTGGATCTACTTCAAAAATCTCGTGCTTAAAAAATCAATAAAAGTGAAAATTCGATAGACACATGTAAGAATGAACTTTCTAGATTACTCCGCATATAGTAGTATTTGAGTATCATATTATCTATCCACAGCCAAATATTAGGATTCAGCTTATGCTTCTTCGATGAACCATCGCCACATATATTCCAAATTCGATAAATAAATATAAAAAAAATCGATCACTATTCTTGCCTCCATCTCTTCCCTGGAGAACCGGTACGTCCTTATTTCATGGATTTGGCTCCAAATTTTCTTTCATGTTTGTACAATTCGTTGAAGCCCTAATTTTTCCAGAGAAAGTTTAGGACGACAAGAAAAGGCTTTGTCTCTGCATTTGGAGCAGAACCGAGTCCAGACTCGGAGTTCAGAAATTCTGTACTCTAATTCTCTACCCTTTTGATAATATTTCTACTGAAGCTTCAAAATTCGTCAAGTTTCAAGATTTTCTTTTGCATTTTCTCAGCAACCAAACGCTGTGTAATCACTATATTTGGAATTCGTTCATGGCTTCCGCGCATGCGAGTGGTTTTGTTTCTTTGAAAGAATTGGGTATTACTTCGTCTTTGTCTTTTCCAAGTAATAGGCTTCAAATTTTCGTTCCCGTCCATTCATGCTCCAGAATTTCTGCTCATATTCGCAATTACAAAAACCCTAGTTTGAATTTTGCAAAATCAAGCAGATGTCGACAATTTAGGTTGTATGATTCTGTTGAGCTGGACCAGCTTCTAACTAGCGGCAACGAAGAGGAAATGAGCAAGGATTTTTATGAGGCAATTGAAGAAATGGAGAAAATGGCGAGGGAGCCTTCAGACATTCTTGGGGAGATGAATGATAGGCTATCTTCCCGGGAATTGCAGTTGTTGCTGGTGTACTTTTCGCAAGAGGGGAAGGACTCATGGTGTGCACTTGAGGTTTTTGAGTGGCTTAAGAAGGAGAATAGGGTTGATAAGGAGACTATGGAGCTTATGGCTACAATTATGTGCAGCTGGATTAAGAAGTTGATTAAGGAGAAACGCAATGCTACTGTTGTGGTTGACCTTCTTGCGGACATGGTTTGTGTTGGTTTGAAGCCCAATTTTAGTATGATTGAGAAAGTGATCTCCTTGTATTGGGATATGGGAGAAAAGGAAGGGGCTATTGTGTTTGTGAAAGAGGTGTTGGGACGAATAGGTGATGTGGATAAACAGAAAGGAGGCCCAGCTGGGTATCTCGCTTGGAAAATGATGGTAAGATATCATTAATTACTATTTTCATTGTTATGGTATTTAATGATTTCTCTACAGAAATTAAGTTTCTATGTATGCTCGGGGTTAGAGTGTGGAGCATTGTTATAACTATGCCGATTCTTGACTTGAGGTACTATGCCTTTGGTTTCATTATGTTACATTACTAAAAACATATTGGTGGGGTTAGATTTTCTATGAATTGCCTTCGATTTGGAGCAAGATTTCTTCTTTCATTTCACTTCTTGGACGCATTTGATTGTTTGTATATATTCTTTCAAGTTCTGGTTGATTCTGGCTGACTATAGCATATTTTCTATGTTCAGCTTGAATATATCATGCTGATCATTCATCAAGTATGTAGTGCCTAAAAGTTCAATCAATTTATGCCATTTTATGATGCCCAGGCTGTCTTGTGTAACCGTCCTTCTCTCTACATGCCATGATTTGGTTGTGTTAACTATTTAGGTAGTTTTGTGAATATCATTTAAGGAGCGATTTTGAATTTCTTTCTGTCAGGTTGCGGGTAACTTCGAAGATGTGGTCAGATTTGTATTTCATCTTAGGGAATCTGGGTTGAACCCCTCTTTGTATGCTTATTTTGTTGCTATGTCGGCTGTAGTTAAGGAGCTGACTGCATTTGAAAAAGCTTTACGAAAGTTGAAAGCTTTTACAAGGTCTGGTTTGATAGATCAACTGGATATCGGAAGTGTCAAGCTCATTGAAAAGTATCAATCAGTTGTTCTAGCTGATGGGGTATTCTTGTCCAGTTGGCTGATTCAGAATGGAAGCCCCTCACTTCGTAAGTTGGCTCGTGAGAAGCGACTTCTCATGTATATCTGTGCCGGCCGTGGACTTGAAGCTGAAAAGCAGTTGTGGGAGATGAAGCTCGCAGGTCAGGAGGCTGATAGGGATCATTATAACCTTGTTTTGGCCATCTGTGCTTCCCAAAAAGAAGTCCGTGCTGTATCACGGTTGCTCACAGTATTAGAGATGACAAGCACTCTGCAATGGAAGAAAAGTTTGTTGTGGCTGTTGAGAGGCTACATTAAAGGAGGACATTTTAATGAAGCCGCAGAAACACTGATCAAAATGCTTGATTTGGGTCTGTATCCAGAATTTATTGACAGAGTGGCTGTTCTGCAGGGACTAAGTAAAAGGGTACCACAATCTGTAAAGCTTGAAACTTATCTGAAGGTGTGCAAATGCCTCTATGATGCAAATTTGATTGGGCCTTGTCTTGTATATAAGTATATAACAAAGTACAAGCTTTGGATCATTAAAATGATTTGAAGACAGATGCTAGAAGTTCTCTCATTGTTTGTAACAAAAGCTGTATAAGAAGTATGTGCAACTGTTCACAATAATGTTCTTGGACCTGTTAGGCTGTTTCAGGTGCAGGTTAATAGTGGAAAATGGGAAATGTCTTGTGAATGTTGTTATATACATGTATATACATCTACATGCATAATGAATCATCCGCACTATGTCACTAGTTCAACTACATACAAATACCACAGGTACGTCTCTACGGCAGGTTTTTTTTTTTTTTTTTTTTTTTCAATTTAATTTGCATATATGTGCTAGCACTTGCCTATATGGTTGATTTTTGTGCTAATTGTTAGTGCTTGTTTGGTAAAACTAGTGCCTCCTTAAAGGAGTTGCCATGTAAACAAAACTTAAAGAAGTACTACACTAGGCTGTTGAGGAGGCAAATTTCTGCAGATTTCCTTTAATGAGTTGATTCCTGCAGGAGTTTAATGCCTCCTATGAGATTTTGACCTCCTTTGAGGATGAGAGATAACACGTAAATTGATTTCTTGCACTAATGAGATTGGGTCAACTGATTCTATTTTGTTATACTGATCTATGAAATGCTAGAACTTGTTTCTACAAGGTCGACCTGATTTGTCGATGAGGCCAACTGAATCTGGTATGTTATAGTAGTTTATATTACTTAGTTAATGCATATATTAATTATAATTTATTACGATCAATATTGAACGTTTTTTGAGAGCATATGTTTCAACCACTTCCTTACAGTTTTCCAAGCAGTGTTACCAAACAAACCAGACCTCAATGTCTTGCAAATGCAAAAACCTGAATTGATAATTTCTTTTGGGATTACTGGGAATCCAAAAGGAGTGAGAATATAAAGTGCAGCTAGTTTGCATCCATCTCTGAACTCACTGTTTATGACATGTGTGAAATGTTTGGTATGGTATTTTCTGTTTTGTAGAGCAACCACCCAGCTGAGAAAGGATCTTCATAGCTGGAATAGCTAAATTATTTTAGGAAACATTGTCCTTATAGTACATGTCTCTATTAGTTTACAGAGTATAGAAAGTGTACAAGGAACAGGACTACTTCAGAATTGTCACATGGGATTCTTTGGCATCTAACTTCAAAACCTGCCTGCCTGCTATTTATTCATCTTCAATTTTATGCCATTGTTTTTATTTTCTGATAAGACTGGCAAGTTGTAATGAATGATTTCTGGACTGGACTGGACATGATTCTGTAGATGCTTCTCTACATTCACCTAACCTTTTTAACTCACTTCTGCATAATTGAGTTCAGCTTAATAATCTGATCATATAATGAATAATGATAATTCATTTCATGGCACAAATTCATGCACATATGGTTCGTGCACGTGCTCGTGTGCATCTACCGATTAAATTATTCCCCTATTCGATCTGGATCGGTTAGCTAATTGGGTATCACATTTAATTTTATAGTGCATGAGATGCTCTGTTAACTGTCATGTTTAAACAAATCCATTGAGACACCTTGTTTGTAGGACCATGTTTGATTCTGATGCGCAACGAATGGACCAAACTCTTGCTTCACCATTATTGGGATCTATTATATTAACAAAAGAAAAGTAGATTGCGTACCTAATTGACTCCAGCAGATGACATATTCTATTCTGTTTGTTTTTTTTTATTACCAATTTTGAAGAGTTGAAATGGTTCCTCAAGTTCAGTTGCTTTGTGCTGATAATAAATAACAAAAGACGCAAGAAGTTACATTAAATTCGCAAATAAGCTACTGCAAGTCCAAGCTTGAAGCTCCATCTTTGCTTAACACTCAATTTCGGTATTATAGTAGAAATCAAATACTACTATTTAAGCTAACATAGGCTTGTTGTTTAAGAGGATTGTCTACTTTAAATTGAGAATGTTAACCAACGTCATCTTTACAATCAGTCTTCTAGAGTGTACAAGAATTAGGAGTCGATCATATAACTAGAATGATCTATTATGTATACTATGTACTGTAAAAACATATATTCTAAATCCAAAATCAACCCACGATCGACTAAGGATTTACCGTAAAAATAGAACGATTCACACTAAAATTATGTATAACTAATTCTGAGGTCGACCCTCGTTCAAAAAAAAAAAAATCTGAGGTCGACCCATATATTCTCTTAGTTAACCATTACATTATACCTTGAGCTAAGGTTATTTTGTTCATCAACATTGCCAAATCAAAAACATTCTTGTGCTTAAAGTTGTGTATGAGCTACACAAGCTAGTGCAAGAGCCTCCAACTCATGTGCAAAAAGCTCTTACCAGATCTCCTATTAAACTTTTATTTTATGAAAGTTGTTCTTATATTTTTCAAAATTCAAACAGTAAGGGCTCAAACAAGCACAAATTAAGATAAGATAGGCTTTTATTGTTGAAGTGTTACTGTCCAAGATGTTGGTGACGATGACAATGGGAGTGAACCAACTATAAAGTTTATGAGAGTTGAGTTGACCAACTAACCCAGGGGGATGACGTTGGAATTAGCACTGGATTATTGTGGTTTAGTTGTTGCTGATTAGTGAGCTGAGCTAGTTGTTAATTAGCTGTTTCTTGCTATCAAATTGGAGTGAGCCACCAAAACCAACACTAAAACCAAAACCAAAACCA
>JAYMSZ010002555.1:0-11811 GCA_036897665.1 Pelargonium citronellum
CGGCAGCCCACATGAGCTTTTTTGACAGAGGTGAGGGGCTTGTGTGGAAATTTTCATTTAGAGATAGAGAGACCCAAATCTGTTGTGGTAGACAAAAAATATATCATAAGGTCGATCCATATTTGTTCTGGTCGACCATACAATATTAGACATATTTTTAGTGTTCATGATAAACCTATATGTATATGAGTTAATCAATAGACATATCATGAATTAATACTCATATCTGTTTATAATAACTTGTGGGTCAATGAATAATAGAGTGATTGACTCTTGCTCTCATGATTCACACGTGATCCTAATGATTTTCTGCACTTGTAGAAATTTGTTTGTGCAATTTAGCTTTTCATAAAGTTTTGATTTATCTAGTATATTATTATAAATAATATATTGGTTTACTCTACTCTACCACGATAGAATAGGCATATATATTTCAAAATTCAAGCCCACAAAATTAAATGCACAATGGTTTGAGACGTTTGATTTTTTTTGAGATATTGTATTAGAGCCTACCATTATTATTGTCATTGCAGATTACCAAGATATTGAACGAGACACTCCGACTCTACTCACCAGTCGCAATATTATTCAGAAAAACATCAAAACAAATAAAGTTAGGTAATTTGGACATTCCAGCGAACACGCAATTGTATCTACCTATCATCGGAGTTCATCATGATCCAAAAATATGGGGAGAAGATGTGACTGAGTTTAATCCATCAAGGTTCGACGAAATTGGTAAGAGTTGTGCACTGTTTTGTCCATTTGCTTTGGGGCCAAGAGACTGTGTTGGCCAAGCTTTTGCGATGGTGGAAGCAAAGATTGTCCTTGCTATGATCATTCAGAAGTATTCATTTACAGTGGCAAAGACTTATATTCATGCCCCAAAGTTTATGCTGACCCCAAAGCCTCAGTATGGTGCTCCAATCCTCTTTACCAATATTTGATGCTGAAGATTATTTGTTTGTGGAACATAATATATTAATGTTTGTGTTTTTTCTTCATCTTATAAAAAAAACCTTTTTAATGTTTATGTTTACATGTTAAGGTATTTTTATTTATATAAATGTTATAACTTGAGAGCTTTCTCGATGATGTTGGAGAACATGTTTTTCGCGCAAGATAGCACATCATTGAATTGAGACTCTAATCGAATGTGCCAATTTTCGGGTCACCGCCTTAAGTGTGATAGTGACAATCTTAACTGAAAACCACAAATGCTAGGGAGAGTTCTTGAGCGAGAAGGTAGTTCGAGAACATGGCTCAAGTTGAGGATCTATCCTCTTAACAATGAGAGGACATTTGTACTCACAACTATTCCCTTCACATGTCATGGTGAGGCGGGAACATGAAAAAGACTAGGTAGGAGGATCATGGAAATTAAGAGTTATTTCTCGGTCGGTCTGCGAACTGGGTGGCTCATGCGTTAGTTAGGTCGTCGATCTCAGTGTCTGGAACGGTTGGTTGGTTGGGTCTGCAACCTCCAATTGATGTTTCTCAGTTATTATTGTCGGATATTTTTCAAAGTAATAATAGTACCTTTCTGTTCAAAAAAAATATAAAACCAATATAGCAACTAAACAGTTTAGATCGAAAATCATGAAAAGAACTAATTTATCTGTACTAAACATACTCTCACAAACTAGCCAATAATGAAGGCGGAGATTATAGTTAGACGTCTGTAAGTGGATTGAAAGAGATGAGTCAACACTAACGATGAAACCAACCAAAAGAACAAGACTAATCAGATTGAACCCTGCTCAATATGTGTTTATTCGATTAAAGTAATGCGCTGAAACACGTAAGATTATGATTATAAATTATTCTTAACAACGTGTTAAACTTGGTCAAAAGTGTTGATTGTGTTGAGCAATGTTAGTTGTTTGTTGCTTCCACATTAAAATAAAAAGCATCACATGTTTATTCTTAAAATAATTGTCATTAAAAGAAAACTAGAAATGTGGAGCATTGCTGCATAATTTATTGCATTTACTCTCTAGTCTCTACTCTACGTATGTAGTCTATATAGAGTCAATGGCCATTGAAGCAGCTTCTTGTACTTTGCAGGAAGCAGCAAGCTATATGCATAGCCAGCTCCTCTCTCATTAAAAATGGCAGATAAAAAAAAAACGACTGTTAGAGAGAGAAACAGAGAAGAGCTTGTATATTTGCATGTGGGTGGGTTTCGGATTTGGTGTCTGTGAGAGAGAGAGGAGGCAATTTGCAGAGATTTCAATGCAACCGAAAATGGGTCTGTATTATAAAATCACAACCACCGTCCATAAACAAACAACGCAATTCCATGCTATCTCCATTATTAAATTCTCTGTTTTCGACGCCTTCGCAGATACCCATTTACTGGATCTTTCACTGTCACTCACTTTCCGGGAAAGTTTCGATTTTTTCTCGAGAAAGTTTGATGTGGGAAAATGGTGGGGGTGATGCAGGAAGACAGGTCTCTGGCCGAGACTCCTACGTACTCTGTTGCTTCGGTGGTTACAGTCATGGTTTTCGTTTGCTTTCTCGTGGAGCGCTCCATCTACAGATTTGGAAAGGTGAGACCTTTGAGGTTGAAGATGGAGAGAAAGTGTTGAGAAAATGAGAAATTGGCTCTTTGTTGAGGAAGTTACAGTTTCAGTTAAAGAGGGTTGGAAGAGAAGTGGATTGTTACTTTAACTAGTTTTCTGTTTGATTGCTGAGAAAATAGTAGAGAGATTTGTGTACAGAACATTATAATTAGGCTTCTCAGTATGTGGGTCCTACAGGCTACAGGTGAATTTTTTCCTGTATGTTGGAGTTGCAGTGATTGGTTACTGAGAAAAACCAAGAAAATGAATGAAACTGTGTTTAGTTAGTGCTTACAATTTATGTATTTGTAACCTACAAATTGGTTCAATTGTTTAGTTAGTATTAGGGGGAAAATAGTATCAATTTTGACTGATGTGAAACCAATTTCTTGCTTATATGCCGAGATAGTGTGACAAAAAGGAATTAAGATTTGTGTTCTTAAGTATTTGTTGATTGGGACTTAACAGTTTGGCTTATACCAGGCAAGGGAAGACATAGTTGTACTGTTTTAGTTCAATTTTGTTGAGAAATTTCTGATTTGTGCGTTGACTGTGTTGTTTGTTTGTTGTGTGTAGTGGTTAAAGAAGACTAGGAGGAAGGCTCTGCATGCTTCTTTGGAGAAGATGAAGGAAGGTACAACATCGATTTATATATGTGTGTTGATTTAATAGAAATGTAGTGTAAATTGTAAAATGAGGACTGAGTCCGGTTTTTGAGTGCTACTTGTACATTTTCATAACATTTGCTGATATGGTATTGATTAGTGTGATTTTTGCTATTTTTTCTTGTTTTTTGCTAATTTGTCGTGTAGAGCTGATGCTTCTTGGACTCATATCATTGTTATTGGCGCAATGCGCAAGGTGGATTTCCGAGATTTGCGTGAACTCATCTCTTTTCACCAGTAAATTCTATCTTTGTTCTGAGAAAGATTATGGCATCAATGGGAGTGTTTTGCTTGAAAGCACCTTCTCGTTCGGTAACGAGACTGATATTCCTCCAGGCGGAATAAATACTGTCCCGCCTCATCAGTGTGGTGAGGTAATTCACTTCTAGTACTAAATAGAAATGATCTTCTGTTTGGGTGTTGCAAAAGTTGATGAAACCATAAAAGAATAGTAATCAATTATTAGGAGGGAAAAAGTAAATTCCTAACAAATATTGTGTCCAACCCCTTATTCCTTTCCTCTACTTTTCTAAGATTCAAATAGTGCATTTTGTTTTATGAATCCTAATGGGTGATTGCAGGGTCGTGAACCTTTTGTCTCGCGTGAAGGTCTTGAGCAGCTACACCGTTTCTTATTCGTTCTTGGTATAACTCATGTTCTATATAGTTGTCTGGCTGTTGGTGTAGCTATGAGCAAGGTACAGTTTTTATTTATCTGACTCCAACTGATGGTTTTCTTTTGGAGCTTCTTTATATTAGCTTGCACATACTCCTAAGGCAGCGTTTGGATGAAAGAATGGGAATCAAGAACACAACCATTTTCATGACTAAAAAGTCCTAATCCAAGCATGAAAAAAATGAGAATCTCATTCTCATTCCCATTCTTGAACAAAAATTATAACCCAAACGCTGCCCAAATTACTTGCCAGTGGATGAACTGACAAGGAAACCAACCATTTTATACAATGGGATAGCTCAAAATAATAAAAGTGTAAAATTGTTATACCAAAGTAGTATGTATACATATATATAAAGTCATCCACAAAATTTACAATGAAGTTTGAAATTCTGAAATGGTCCTAATAATGTGACTGAAATAGAAGGGATTGACTTGACAACTCAACAGAATCTTATCCAACCTGGTTGCCAGATCCATATCTTTTCTCAAGTCAGTTTAGAGGTTCATACATTTCTGAATCTGTGTCTTTGTAGATATACAGTTGGAGAAAATGGGAAAATCAGGCCACCATAGCAAGCTTAGTCAGAGATGGTAATTTTCAAGGTACCTCATAAACATATACCCTCATTGTTTGATTCCATGTTCTCTGTTTGACTTCATTTGTGATTTTTTTTTTACACTACCAAAGTCCTGAGTAGGCTTGTGAAATAAGATGTTTGGTATTAACTTTCCTACTAGTGACATGATTTTAAAGTGACTGATGTGGCAATTGACAAGGCAGTAACACCACCATCACCACCACATGTGTGTCAATGTCCACAAATGAACTTTCCTTTTCATAGGAAGTTTCGTATAGAGAGGCGAAGTGTCTATATTCTGCAATGTCCCAGCAACTACAAGAACAACATTCTCTGTAATAGTTGAAACTGCAAGTGCGAGTTTAACTGAAAGACATGATTAAGGTTGACTTGTTTTCTTCTGACTTTTATACACTGACAATAGTTTGTAGAAACAAAATGTGAAGGCTGAAAAGCCTGAACCACTAATCCTGTGGGTAACATGCTGAGTGATATTGCTAGAGTGGGTCTAAATAAGGCCTATTCATAGCATATTTATTTAGCCTATTATTTGACTATGGGAACCTGTGTGCAATGTTGTTGGAATTCTACAAGTTAATTTCTATTTTAACTTGTGATTTGCCAATAGCTTTTCTGACATTGGTTACGTTTTACAGCAATGAGAAACAAGGTGATGAGGCGACAAACTACCTTTGTGTTCCATCACACCTCTCATCCATGGAGCAGGAGTCGGATTCTGATTTGGATGGTGAACTTCTATGCCTTCTGTGTATTTCATACTAGAATTTTCCTTAATCCTGCCTTGTTTACTCTATCTCCTATCCTCTCATTGTCATTCTTGTGATGATATTTTGCTACATTGAATGGATAAAGAAAGGCCAAAAGAGGGTCGAGAATTCCTTAACAAATATTTAATAGTATTGACTAAAAGCTTTTTCGTTTATTTGGTCCTACCAGTTTGACATTTGAAGAACAGAGTGGAATTAATCTTTTCTATTTAGAGACTCATTATTTTTTATTTCACATTTTGAATTTTGTTTAATTCATGAGCTCAAATATTTAATGTTCCAGTGTCTGTGAGGTAAAGTTGATCTTGTGATCTGATGATGCAGCTTTGCTTTCTTCGACAATCCAGGACCTCCATTCAGAAATCAGACTACTTGGCACTACGGTTGGGTTTCATCACTGTGGGTTTCTAACTTTTGTTTAGGCCTTAATTTGCCGAATATGCTGTTTTCTGGCAACAAATTATATAATATCCTTTCTTATGTTTCTGTGTTGCTTCTCTAGTGATCATATACGGTGTTATGGCATGCACTGCCTAAATAACAAATTGATTAATAAAACTCTATATAGCCTTAATTAATTCTGTAGCATTCTTGTCATTTCTATGCTTAGTAAGTGTAATATAACACCTCAGTTTCTGCATGCATATGTATGTGCTTATTTACATACAATTATGAATGAATAAATTGTGGATATATATTACATGTTGTATCATTTTTTATCTATGTTCTATTATCCAATAACCATCATTTGTCTAATTTTTTATGTCCCATTTTTGTATTGTTGCATTCGTTCAGAAGCACAAACTGCCACTTTCTTATAATTTTCATAATTATATGGTCCGGAGCATGGAAGATGAATTTCATGGTATTCTGGGCATTAGGTATGCACTCAATACTCATCCTGCTTTAATGTGATTCCGTTTACTGTGAGGATAAATCATATCGACTTGTGGTATATCTGGGTTTTCTTTTGTTTTGCAGCTGGCCACTTTGGGGTTATGCCATAATATGCATCTTCACAAATATTCATGGTATATTTTTTTCTTCAATTGAAAATGAAGTCATTTAAACATTTCAAGTTATATCTCTTGAAACGTTTGAGATCTCTAATTGTTTCAGGTTTGAATATTTATTTCTGGCTTTCTTTCATCCCTGCCATAGTAAGTACACTTATTCTGGTTGTCCCTATATCGGAATCAAAAGATGTTTCCCTAATTAATTTTTTTTTCCATGCACAATTGTTTACATGTTAAGCTTATCATGCTGGTTGGGACGAAACTTCAACATGTTGTATCTTCATTGGCTCTTGAAGTATTGGAACAAACAGGCCGAGTTCAAGTAAAACCTCGTGATGATCTGTTTTGGTTTGGAAAACCAGAAATCTTGTTGCGGCTAATACAGTTCATCATATTTCAGGTAGCATGTGGGATTTTTACTCTTTTTCAGTACTGGTTATGATTAGTTAGATTCTCTGTTTCTCACTCTCATTGGTCTTCCTATTGCAGAACGCCTTTGAAATGGCAACATTTATTTGGTCATTGGTACTCTCTCTCTCTCTCTCTCATGTAAATGGTAAATGTGCATGCACCTATGGTACTACGAATAATCTTGAAACCTATGGAATGTCCCTTCAAACTCAATAAAGTGATTAGATTGAGAAGGGAAAGACAAATAAGATAGGAAGCTGAAAATATGCTGAAAATAAAAAACTAACAGAGGGCAAATGACTAATATTGCTTGTTGAATTGCATTGCTGAAAATGAAATAGACTTGCCTATTTATAGGCTTACAAGACCAAAACATATCTGAAAAATAAATGACACTTATTTCTCTAATCAAAGACCACTAACCAGCAAATTTAAAAGAGAAAAACTGAAACAATTAACTCACTAATTAAAAATGGTAACTGACACAATAAAAACCACAAGAAAATAGTGTAACTGACCAACTTTGAATCAATGTCCAATAAAATGTGCATGCACCTACGGTGCTACAAATAATCTTGAAACCTATGGAATGTCCCTTCAAACTCAACAAAGTGATTAGATTGAGAACGGAAAGACAAATAAGATAGGAAGCTATGCTACGAGGCGTTGAACTTCATCTCACCAAAGAAAAAGAGCCTAAGTTAGTAGATGTTTGGAACAAAAGTGGGAACATAAACACATGTTCATGTACTTTGCATCAAGCCATCGTAATCTTTTACTTATCTACCGTGTGATCTTTCATCATCAACAAACTTAGTACTAAGAATCAACTTTCTGTTGTTATACTATTTCGGGTATTAGGTTAAAGATCGAATCTAAATTGTTCAGATGTTACAAAGAAGAGAATATTTTATCTTTGATTGTAATTTATTACGTCTTTTCATTCTAGTATAACACATTTGATTTGTCTTTTGTCATTTTTGTGTACTTTAGTGGGGAATCAAGGAGAGATCATGCTTCATGAAGAACCATATGATGATAGCCATTCGATTGACTTCTGGGTATGTTTCCTTCTCACAAGTGCTGTACTGAATGGTATTTTTGCAGAATATGTCAAGGAGTTGCAAATTTCAGACACAAAGTAAACATTCATGAGTGTTTAATGTAAAGTGGTGGCTAAGTTTTAACATGTCCTTTTTTATCGGTCAGATATTTTTTACAAGTTCGGGAATATAAATTTACAATTGTTTCTAAAGATCATTTATGAACTTTTGGGATGATAATAAGATTAAGCTTCTTTTTTACTGCAAATGCAGGGTTATTGTCCAGTTATGGTGCAGCTATAGCACAGTGCCGATTAATGTGATCATTACACAGGTTTGTTGATTCTGTCATACTTTCTTGTGCATTGTTCAACTTCATTTCATCATTTATACGTATCTATCCCGGGATTCATGTGAATAATAACTCTTTAGCTCTTTAAACACCGCTTATTTGCTTTACAGTTACTCATCTGATGTGCTTATCTTTGCTTTTCGAGTACTGTTTTTATGTTGGTTTCTATAATGTTACCAAAGCATTATCTTCGCGAACCTGATTGAAACAACTCACTTTTGCCAAGGACAAGATTGCTTAGAAAGAAAGAAACCAATTCTGTCTAAATCTTCTTTGCTGAGTAGTCATGCAAATTTTGTTTCGCTGAAACCAAGCGTTTCACCCAAGAAAACTTGGTACTTCAAACCTAGGAATGGAAATTTGTATAGATACGTTTCAGTCTCTTCCATAATATTCTTCGTACGCAAGATATGTTAAGCTTGGAACTACTTTCGCTAGAATCTTTCATCTACGTAAGTCAAGATTCTGATCATCCTAATTGAACCTTGATCGATGTTTTCAGATGGGTTCTCGTTGCAAGAAAGCTTTGGTGGCCGAAAGTGTAAGAGAATCACTTCATAGTTGGTGCAAGAGAGTGAAGGCTAAACGCGAACACTCTCAGACTACAAGATCAGTTTGTTCACTTGACACGACAACAACAATCGATGAAGGCGATGAAATCACAGTAGCTTCTGGCACTCTCTCCCGAGGCTCTTCCATAGGCTCACTGAACCATGTCACTGTGGCATCACTTGAACAACCAGATCAAGAAGCTATTGATCTTGATCGCGACTCCAATGCTCCCAAAGATGAGTACTTGTCTCGAGTGGAAGATTATTTATCCGACTCATTGAGGATTGTAACGTCTGAGGCTCTGAACAATGCTCTGGAGGACAGTGCAGGTGATGGAGAGGAAGAGAAAGTTGAGACTCTCTTTGATTTGTTCAAGAAAACATGAAACTATGTCCACAATCCAACCATATGTAGTTCTTATCATTTGACAAAATAATATATGTTTTAGGCTCATTTAAGCAATGAAAAATGGAAGCTATACACTCTTGATAGGGTTTGCATATTGATTGGGACGGAGAAAATCATAATGATGATTGATGACTCCCGAAAAATCATATCAACATAGGGCTGTAGCCTGGTCACACGAACATGATCACAAACTAGGCTGTCGAGCTTCATTCAGTTGGCCTGTTTTGGCTCAATTTCGGTCTGGTTTGTCTCAAATTGACACATAAGACGTCAAACCTGACCTATGGATCATATGGCTCGATCTAAAGTCTACCGAATGACCCACAACTCGGTCTAATGATTCATATGGATTACATATGTTCAGACTAAATGTATATAACTTCTTGTATTCTCTTCGCCAATCAGAATCAGTCAACGTCTACTCATGTAAACACCCTAAAAACCGAGATAAAATACACCGTCACACTTATGAATCGCTAAGTCTGATTCAATAACTCTCATGTCGGAAATGGATTCTAGTGCAATGCACTAATCTTTTTCTAATGCGTTACACATGTTCTTAATGTGTAGGCAAAGCCAAGTGAATCACATGCGTAAATCTATAAAATTTGTTGAACGACATCAACAACACACACTTTCCCACCAGGACAATACAGAAATACTACTATCACATACAGCTTCAAGAACATGCATTACCTTCCAAGAACATCTCCGAATCTCGTCACACTCACATAAACAAACATTCAAGAAACAGAACGTGTAGCTTCAAGATTAATTAGTTCTTGCAAATTTGAACACACAACTACATTATCTTGTCCACAACATAACTGATTTGAACCAACTGTGCTTCCAGGGGTCTTAGCTTGTTGTTACGCTTGCTTATAAAATAAGAAAAAACAGTACAGATATGAAGTCACAAACCAGACGCAATCCTCAATTCAAGAACATGCAACTATGTATTAGCAAATAACAAGATTCTCATGCCTTAAAATGACTCATATGATCCAGATACACACAGAGAACAGAGAAACCAGCAAAACAAAAACAGAGTAATAGAACTAAGCAGTGAGCTCCTCCTCCTTGTGGGTTTCAATGACAAGATCAGAAGTTGGGTACGCAACACACGTGAGGACCCAACCTTCCTCCAGCTGCTCATCTTCCAAGAAGCTTCCATCGGACTGGTCCACCTTCCCTTCGATTACCTTTCCGGCGCAGGAGGAGCAGGAACCGGCGCGGCACGAGTAGGGGAGGTCGATCCCGACCTCCTCCGCCTGGTCCAGCACGTACACGTCATCTGGGCACTCGAATTCCTGAGGACCCTCTGGGGTCAGGAGCTTCACCTTGTACACGGCCATGCACTTTTGGGAGCTGCCGCGGGTTGGGACGGTCATCCTGAGCCCGAACAGAGAGTGACCCATGCTGGCCGGGACGGCGACGGCGACGGAGACGGCCCTGGCTTGGGTGGTGAGTGAAGGAAGCTTTACGATGCTGTTTTGAGTTGTGGATGTGGTTGTCATTTTTGTTTCTTGTGAGTTTGTGTGTGGAGGAGAGGAAGGAGATGGAGAAGATAAGAGAAGAGGTGGTTGTTGTTGTTGTTGTTGTGAGTTTGTGAGGAGTTGGTGTTTGAGTGTGGGCTTGTGGAGAAAGTGTGGATGCTAAATGGGTGGCAGGAACCCATATCTGCCACGTGTCGCTCTCTTGTGGTTTGCTCTATCTCTTGATATCACTATTCACTACTACTAGAAGAGACTGGAGAGGGGGAGTTTTGTTGATTTGAATGGCATAAACTATTCTTTATTCGTTTTTTGAGTGCATGTTGTTACACTTGAAATTCGATAGTTTACCTAAAGTTCGCTCCCTTTAAGTCGTGTTTATATTAAATCTGACTCAAAAATTAGATTTTAAATTCGAATTATCTTCGCTCGTCACTATAATCAAGTTTTGTACATTGAGTTCATGAGACATTGACATCATGTCATAAAAAGCTTTACACGTGATTTCTAGCTTAGATTTTTTCACTTAAACAAATTCAAATTTCTAAGCTCGTTTATTTTACACGTAAAACATGTTGTATAACTACATTTCTTGTATATTAGACATTTCCAAGCTAATACATGAAACATGTTGACCTGAATCTCAAATTACTAACTCTACCTACTATATATTTAAACTAAAAAAAGTATGTTATTGTAATTTAACTAAAACCTTTTTAACAAGCTTGTCTTACTATTTGAAAATGTTTGTTTAGCAAATTGTCTCTCTTTTATGTGTATTTTCTAAAATGTGCAGAGAATTTGATGAAAATATGAAAAGGAGATGGTTTTTCTAAAAAGAAAAAAGGTTCAATTTAGTCCCTCAACTATCCAAAACGTTCCATTTTAGTCCTTCAACTTTCAAATGATAAGTCGGGGTCCAAAGTTCAGCCAAGTGATTGGATTTAGTCCAAACGTCGTCCAAAAGTGGTTGACGGAAGGACATTCCGTCAAATCGGGTGACGGATTCCGTCAAGTGCGGTGACGTGGAATTTTTTAATATTTTTTTGTATTATTGTTTCCTACGTGGCAGCTGATGTGTGTGCTTACGTGGCAATTTATTTATAATTTTACCCTTAAACTTTTCAACAATTTCAGTTTAGCCCTTCAACTTTTACATTAGTTCACTTTAGCCCTTGAGATTTGACCCTTAAACTTTTAATTTCTTTCACTTTAACCCTCTTCTCAATCTCACCCCTCCTCCTCTCGCCGGCGACCTC
>JAYMSZ010002556.1:0-11811 GCA_036897665.1 Pelargonium citronellum
TAAGGGCCCCAAGTGAAAATGGACCTTACCATAGGGGTGGAAACTGTAATTACCCCAAAAGTATATTACCTCAATTTGCCGTTGCTGCTCCTTGCAACCTCGAGTAACAGATTCATGTACCATTTCACTGAATCATCACCCAAGTAAAGATGTCATACACAAAACCACTAAAGCAAAAACAAAAGAAGACATGGCACATACCACACAACACCATAGAGAGAAATGATTTTAAAGTCTAAAAAGGACTAGTACCTTGAATGGAGTTTCTGAAGAAGAGCAGAAAGCTGCCGTGGTTGCTGATTCAAAACTTGAAGTGGCCAATTTTCTGATCCACTTGAAGGCTTAGCAGAACTGTCACTTTGTCCAGGACTTCTGTCCATAAAATCTTTAATTTTATCCATTTTTTCTGGCTGCAAGCGGCCTAATTCTATACCCCCCTGAGTATCAAGCCACGACTTGGCCATTGCCCAGCATGCTGACTGCAACAATTTACGTGTCATGTATCAAGGTAATGAACTTCTAGTGGTGACAATATCATTATGAAGAAAATAAAACTGAGCCAGAATATGTAACTACTCAATCAAAGTACAAAAGAAACTCAAACACTCAGATTCAAAGATTACTTCTTTTTCTTGAGCGACCAAAGGATATTGACAACTCAAAGGTGAATGTTTCAACTGGCAAGTAGTTTACTTTACTACATTCCGCAAATGAATGTTGTGTGTAGATGAGCAAATCATTTCAAGTGAAAATGAGAAAACCAACAGCAGAAGTGCTTAAAAGGGTACTCTCTTTATGGGGAAAATAGTTCTTAATTTCTTATGCAACTAGATGTGAATTAAATATATATATATGTACTATAACTTCATGTCATCATCATATGAATTTGGCGTCCATAAAGGAACATACCTCCCAGTCTGTACAAACGGACAGCATGCGCTTTAAGTTGCTGCATTGGGCTGCATATACAGCTGCTTCATATTTCCCACCATCTTGCTCTGCAATTTTCTTCAAAATATAGACAGGAAGAAGTTTTTAGGTCTTAGAAACTATTGGCAAAGTGCACCCAATTTGAGAATAAATACTTTAGAAAGAATATTCAGAAATGTTGGTCATAAATATAAGCAGAGATGAAACAAAATGGCAAATAGAGAATGTGAAACGGATATAGATATTAAAGATGCACATGACCTTAATTTAAGAATGAGAAGGCTAAGAAAGATCCTTTGGTTTGGTCATTTCAACCCTACCTCTGATGCACAAAAGGTAGCCCATTTCCAAAGACGCCATTGGTGACCAATGCCACTTTCCAGTTCAATGGCTTGCAAAGTTCTATTCTTTCCATTCTTCACCAGGGCTTCAACAGATGGAAACATAGCCATCCCTCCAAAAGGGCATAAAGTCGCAGCTCTCCATGGCTGCAAAAACAGATAATGTGTAAGGGCATAAACAATAGAACGTGCATTATAACCACTTATAACCTCAAACCGAAGAACTTCTTTCACACCTGTCCGGCAGATCGACAAAGGTCACATGCCTCTTCCAACCTTCCAGCCCTTAATAGAGTCCAAACATCCTCTAGAAGAGATTCATCTTGTTTCTGTTAAGACAAAAAAAAATTTGTTACCACCACTTAACAGTGAGAGTTTCCAGGAAGACCACATCAAAAAAAAATATGCATATTAAGATAGATATGCAGCAAATTTTAATAAATGCCCGTGGATAAAATACAACCAATTTATTTGTCTGAGAGTATATTTGAGAAATAGAAACTTGTACAAATCTGAAAAGTGTTCCAACTGCAGAGGCTGAGAAGTTGGATAGTTTAAGTAGTAGGGAACTTGTGTGCAATGCCAGACAGGGTAAAGGGGTGAAGTGGCTGACGAGAGGAAACTAGGAAAAGAAAAGCACCTCCTTCTCTTTCCCCCACAATGATAAAACACAAATTAGATTTCTAAAACATAAGAACAGTTTTTTCACATTCCAATTGTAATCTTACATATCAAGATGTGAATCAGATTATAACCACGACTGGCATTGCACGTATAAATTTGAATTTTCTTAACAGATGCTTAATACTTATGTAAGAGTTACTTTGTCATCGGGTAGCTGATGAGCATGTTCACGTGTTGGAGCATCAAAATCCAAGTGATGAACTGTATTTCTATCTGAGGCACCCTTCTGCAACAAACGCTGAGTATGATGCCAAACTCCAGATTTGGGAAGATAAGTACCAACATGAGTTCCCCGCACCTGCAAATATAAAATACAATGGAATTTCAACAGCAAATTCTATTTACCATGGATATTAATACTGTAACAAAATATATTGACAAAAACAAACGTTCAGATGAAGAGCAACAAAATTCTTGCCTCATTATGTATAAATCCTCTTACAAAATATTTCCCATGTTAAATAACCAAGTTAAATGTTCATATATTAACACCATAAGATGAATGATCCAACCCAAGATATTCTCAAAATAGATAAACTCGATATATGCAATTTACCTATTATTAAAGTCCACAGGAAAGAGAGAGCACAAAAGATGATAACTCCAGGGAACAAGATAACACTAGCAACAAAAAAAAAGTAATGAAATAGAACAAATCACCTTGCTCTCCAAATCAAGAGCTTTGGAAGCTAGCCCTTCAAGCCATTGAACAATACGTAGGCACAACTGCCCTGTATGGTCGGTTGCAACAAATTGGCAAGCATCCAAATGTGATGTTGAAGGACACTGCGAACACATAACACATTTATATGGAGGTAAACTAAAGGGTAGTAGTGAAGTTCAGCGATAAACTAAAATAATGCTTCTTCTTTATAGCTATAATCAAACAGGGCAAGAAAATGCAGGTACCAGAATTAGCTCTTCGGGAAGTTCTTCATTCCCTGCAATGAGATTTTAAAAAAATAAAAATAAAAAATTGTTAAATGTAAAGCCCAAAGTTCATTAGGGTAAGAGTTTGAAACCAAAATCAACCAAATGAGATCAACTATATCATACATAACCTTACACCTCTTGCCTATCTAGAAGTAGTAAAAATGAGACTGCATGCATCTAAGTGTCTAACATAAGGACTAAAATCTAATCAATGATCAATTTAATCTAGCAATGTAAGGTGAGAACAGCATAACCAGAGAGAAGAAAGCAGTATAGCTGGAACAGCATGTACAAGCATTTAGCGTACTTTAGATGGGATAGGCACCATAAAGATTATTAATTAGAGTAAATACCCACATGAGAAGGAAAAAAAATTAAGAAACATCCATTATAATCTATAGGTTTGAGAAAAGAGGGATTCAATTTAAGAATACAGCTTATAATCAGGCTTCTGTTCTAGTTAATTTTGGGAAAAGATAGGAACACAAATATCACCATGCTTCACAGAAAGCGCATAGGTACACATAAAAAATATAAATTCAAACAGAACAATTTTGGAGGTTTGAGATTTATCACCTTTCCCATAAAGAAACCACAGAAGAGACCAGGAAGCAGCCTCATCTAGCAGGAATTGAGCCTTCTGTCTCATCAATTTGTCCTCTACAACTCGGTGCTGTAAATGGGACCCATACCTGAATAGGCAATTCAGGAAAAGTAGTCAAATGGTGTCCCAACATAATGATATCACCTAATATATAGAAAGGAACAACTATATAAGAGATATGCGTGAGCAGATCCACTCTAATCATAAGCATTCCGAAAAATCAGGTGCAATACAGAATAGAATTTTGGCTTCACTGAAACACAATATAATTGATATAAAAGGGTCGAGTAAGCCCAACACGGCAACAGTGTCAGAGCAACTGTCATTTTAACAATCTTATATGCAGTTTAGGACACACCTAATGGACTCTGAAACACGTCTGCAAGATCTCTCAAATTCTAATATCAGATCAGGAATAGGCATCAACCCTGCAAAACACAACCAATCATAAATATGGGTGGTAAAAATGCTACATCAAGCTGTTTGAAGGATTAGACTTCAATTATAAGTTTATGAAAACCAGGACTATATCTATAATATCTAGAACTGTGAATCTAACAAATAACTCAACTTTATAATTAGGTCTTATAAATGGTTTTCTCAAGAAACATAACATAATAGGTAAGCTGAACATTTATCATCATAACCATAGGCACATAATTTTCTTCCTAAAATATAATTAGTATTTGCTTATAACATGCACAATGGAAACACTTCTCCACTTTGAGTATCATATTTTACTTTTTGGGTTGGAAGGGGAGGCTAAGGTCCGATAAACAAATTTGTCATGCGGTGTAGTGGTTAAAGTATTTAATATTCCTTATAAAAAAAAGTCCAATAAACATAAAACAAACTAATAACAAGCCATTTTGGGCTATCCAACCACAGAATTATCATTATACATCAACACTCTTCTGGCCACATTTTAACCCCCCACTCATAATGTTGAAGGTACAAAAGAATCTTATTAAAAGAATTATCTCATATACTCCCAAACTACCAGTTACTAGAATGGCTCAAATGACAAATATAAATGAAAAGGAAGCAAAACAAGTACTTTGAGATTATTATATTAGCGATTGAACCTTAAAGTACCTTGAAGAGCAGAATCTAGTAGAGATGCAAAGTCTGCGAAAAATGCAAATGGTGTCTCTCCAGCATCTGTCATCGAGTCATCTTCATGCTTCAAAGATTTAAGTGAATAACTTCCATGTCGGCGGACTGAATCAAAGCCACCATCGGCCTCAGAGGTTCCATGACTATCATTGGAAGATCTCCATTTAGAAGAATATGGGGTCCTTGCAGGTGTACCAACAAAGTGATCAGAATCTAAGCTATCAACCTCTTGTTTGATGTTTTCAAGTAGTAGGGCAGCATTGGTTGGGCTGTGAATATTTGGTCCATCGTACAAAAGCCTAGCTTTACTAAACTTTGAAACTGAACTTTCTTGGTGTGGCGATATGCTTGAAGTTGAGTACCTCTTCCTGCAAAACAATAAAATTCATGCTAAACTGAGTGACTCAGATTATATGTTACAACTACAACGGCCAAGTCCCAATCAATGTTGGGGTCAGCTGCAGCCTACATGATCTCTTTTTCACAAAAACCATTTGCCAATTGCTATCCTCCACTTATTTCTACCAAATATGATTGATCTGGTACGGCTTGCATTTTCATATCTTTCTTAATTTAGATTCTCTCTTTCCAAACTAACTTTCATCTTGTCATTGTCTATTACGTTTCACCAAATAGAATTCTCCCTTACGCACCGGGGCACGAGCATACCTACGGTTTTCTCTAATTTGTCCAAGCATCCTCGTTTTCCTCTCTACCAAGCCTATCTATTGACTCCAGAGTCGCCCAAATTAAATCATAATAAATTAACAAGTAAACATACAGCTCCAAGTTTTGGTCCCAAATGTGGTTCCTTTACTTCACATCACACTATGAAAATCTACACTGAGCTGCTGAGCAATACTCATATAAACCATTGGCCATCAATCATGAATAACCCATAATTGGTACAGAGTTATACTGTACCATTCTAAGAAAGAGCACCATCTACCATCTCAATTTTCATACAATTACATCACAACCATAGCTTCAAAACAGTACTAACAGTGGAAAATTAACAAAACACGCTCAGACACACAAACTAAAACGTTTCAACTATCTGTATCTTCCCACATTTTATCCTAATCGATGAACTTCGTTTCACATAATTCACACTGAACCAATCTCAGCTTTTGCTCGACATTCTTTTCCTTACGTTATTCCACCAAGTATTACCACTCACCTGTGTAAGCATCTTCATCTCTCTCTATACCATGCCTACCCTATGACTTCGGATTCACCCAAATTAAATCATAGAAACTTAACAAGTTTTGGTCCCAAAGTTGGCTCCTTTACTTCACATTACACAAAAATTGAAATCTTCAGAATGACTTCTACAAGGAGCTATATCCAGAAACCCATCAATCATGAACAACCCATATTTGTGGCAAAATTAAACTGTTCCCTTGTAAGTTAAATTACCAATTTACCACCTCCCATCTCAATATCCATACAATCACAGCACAACCATAGCTGCAACACAGTACTAACAGTACAAAATTTTAACAAAACACACTCAAACCCACAAACTAAAACATTTCAACTATCTCCACCATCCCACATTTATCCCAATTCATGAACTTCCATTCACAAACTCCACACACTAATTCAATGAATTTCTTATGGAATCGCAAGTAGCACCAAAAAATAGAAGAAAAAAAACGGGAAAAAGAAAATCGAAGATCCGATTCGTACCCGTATCGGCGAAATTGCTCTCTGCTGGTGAGGTCTTTGGGGTCGAAGTAGCTCGGAGAAGTCTCCATTTCGACGTCCATGTCCAATAAAACCGATTTCGTTGAATAAAATCCAGTCACGGCCACAAAAAAGCCCTAGAAATTCCGGTGATTTCGAGGTCTCCGAAGCTTAAACCCTAGAAATCTGTAGAGGTTTAACGCGGGAAGTTCAGTGACTCAGTGACTCAGTGAAGTTGCTGTGTAAATCACAGGACGTCGCTTCGTCTTCGTCTCTCGAGATCGACGACGTCGTTTTAAGGCTTAAAGCTGTAACGGGTAATTTTTGATGTAATGGTGTGTGTGTGATAAAGGCCCATAGTAAGGCCCAGAATTCAAACATTTTAGGACCAATTTATTTTGGGTTAATTCTATTTTGGTCCCACAATTATTTATTTTGTTTAAATTGACACTTAGTTTGATTTTTATTCCAATTTAGAACTCAAATTATTGTATTGTTCCAATTTATTCTCAAAATATGCTACTTTATTTTGAATTAGTCAAATTCACACCAATGTTATTAAATTAAGTTGGTGTGACAATTGCTTTCAAAAAAAGAAAAAAGTTGGAGTGACAATTTTTTTTGTTGACATAGCGCTTAACATAGCTAAGTTTATCAATACGTCTAATTTGGTCTCTTAATTATGTTTCAAAATGATCTTATTCGTTTAGATGACTTAAAAACATTGCAGTGTGATTGTCACGTCAACAAAAAAATTAGAAATGATTGTCACGTCAATCTAATTTGATGAAATCATTATGGACTAGACCTTGGAACCAAATTAAAAGAAATATTGATTTGACCTCAAATTGATACTCAATTTGAATTATTTATTTCCGGTCTGTTTTGTCGCCAAACCGCATATGAAATCATTTTGGTTCAAAAATGTATACTTGAAGAACCAAATTGGACAAAAATGACGCACGATCGTGTTTCTCAACTATATAATTTTGTTCCAAATTTGCCTCATAACTCAAGTGTCATATCAACACAGTACTAGAGAAATCTAAAAATTGGTACTGCCAACATAATTTGACAATATTGTTACGAATCAAACCAATTTGAAACAAAATGCCAATTTGGGGACTTAATTAGAACGATATGTATATTTTACATACAAATATGAAACGAAACAAAAATCAAATTAGATATCGATTAGAACAAAATTGATAGTAGAGGGATAAAAATGAAACATTTTTCAAAAACACAGTGGCATTTTATGTAATTATACTAGATGACCAAGGTCAATTGCATGATTTAAACACTCCCCACCCATACACACAACAGCAAATACAGAGCACCAAGCTTTATCCGAAAAAACAAAAATGGCGGTTCTGCTACGTTGCTCCTCCTTCTTCGCCGCTCCGAACTCGCAGCGATCTCCACCGTCCGGTCACTTCTCCGGCAAATCCACTGTCTCCGGTCAGTGCTCTGCTCTTTTTATTTGGTCCAATTCTTGAAATTTAATGTTAGTATTGGTTTCTGCTACTAACCTTTACTGCCCATTTTGTTATCTTGAAGTTGCAAACTGCAATGCTGTTGTGAATTGTGATGTAGCTATGTAACCCAGATTTTCTTTTCTAGTTTCTCGAGAACCAAACAGGTTGGTGGAGTGGAATTTAGTTTTGTGTAGGTGGGTTGGAACTGTTTGTTGGAAATGAGATTAATTGAACACCCAAATGATCATGTTTTGATGCAAATCTCATTTTAACAAATCTCCGAAGCTGAAAATTTGAATTCATTAGCTGTGAATTGGATTGAAATGTGTAGATAAGAGAGTTAAATTAGTGGATAATATTTCAGTATGCAAGTATGTTGCATTGCATGTAGAGCTGGCAAATGGGCCAACGGGCGATGTCAAGCCTAAACGGGTCGTGCCGAATAATGTGTAGTAGCTGAATATTTGGAATTCATTTTCAGTGAAGAATGTGAATCTCATATTCTCATTCCTATTCATGAATAAAAATTCTAATCCAAACATCACCTTAGATAAATGTGAAGCATTTGTTGGAATTGAATATAATTTTGCTGGAGCAGGGAAGGTGGATTCTCTTCTATTTAAGGTGGAGAAGCTTGCACGTAGTGGACAATTTAACGTCCATCGTAGTTTGCTATCCAGCCGATTTACGTGTTTAGCGGATAATGATTTCCAGAAGCCAGAAGGAATTTGTGCAGTCAATCAGATGACATCACCTCAGAGCGAGCTTGTTGACTGGTTTCCAGTTCAACGATCAGGTATGACGGTGAGTCCTCCTGGTAGCTTTCATAAATTAGCTTGACCGCTTATGAATGTGTTAAATGATGATATAATATTCTGTTGGCTTTTCTTGTTTTTCGAGTGTTTGAAAGAAACCACTACCGTGAAATCTTAAGAGCTACGTTCCCTCAAAGCTATATCATAAGTCCGCCTCTGTGCTTTGTTAATGAAGTACAAGAATTAGTTTTTAAGCATTTAACGTTAATGTCATACCATTTCGAAAGTTCAATTTTTATCACAATAGTTGGAAGTGGAACGAGGGAGTTTGTTTTTGGTACATTTTATTGCCAAATACTTCCTTCATCCCAAAATAAATGTTATGTTTTTCTTGCATTTTTGTCCTAAAATTAGTGTCTCGTTTTCGTTTTAGGAAGTTAGTTTTTTTCTTCTTTTTTTTGAGGAAATTTAGGAAGTTAGTTATGCATGAATTACCAATTGTATCCCTATAACGAGTTTGTTAAAAGTTAAAACAGATGTGCATGGGGTTACAAGAGGAAATACACAACATTAACCAACTTCTTTTTAAACCAAGACTGACAGGGATATGAATAAGTTTCGTATATTCATCTCTTCAAAGTTCTGTGGGTTGAGTTTAGTGAAAATGTGAATAGCATCTTCACTGCAATCAAATAATGCCTTCTAATATCGAATTTTTACATCAATAGGGAAGCATATGCTCGAGATTCCCGGCGATGGCGCTTCTTGTCACTAATGCCTTTTTCTTAGCCACACCTTTTGGAGCTTTGGCGGAAACGTGCGAGGCGTCTGACTCTTCTTTTAACATGCCTGTACTGCTCTTTGTTTCCCTTGTAGGGGCCACGGTTGGAGGTAAGGCATCACAAAGTTTACTAATGGATGCAATTACTCGGAGCACTTTGTGTTACAATTTATAATTTTCATAGTTACATTAATTATTTTCTTTCAAAATATAGTTATGTAAATCTTTTTCTTCCAAAAGTGTCCGGGAAACTAGGTTTAGCACTTTCTGTATAAATTTTTCATAGTTACGTAGATCTTCTTCTTCCAAAAGTGTCCAGGTCGGGAAGCTAGGTTTTAAGACATCATTATGGAATAGTGAGGTTTGGACTAGGATCAAGATATGCATCTTAAATGCACAATCGGCGTTGCATTGAAAATTGGCTTAGAGCTCGTTACCGTGATTGCTATGCTCCATATTCAGTTTGGACACTTGGACAGTCCATTTTATATAGTGGTGGCTGCTTAAATATCATATGCTATTGGGCATAGTTGAGCAAAATAGAGCTAAGCAGCCCGATCTTGTCCTTTTACGTGTGGATTAAAACCCGCATTGGATACATTACTTAGTTCATTTTTTATAGGTTTGCTTGCACGACAAAGAAAAGGGGAATTATTGCGCCTGAATGAACAGCTACGCCAAATTAATGCCGCCCTGAGGAGGCAAGCTAAGATTGAATCCTACGCCCCCAGCTTGAGTTATGCTCCTGTCGGTAGTAGGATATCGGAAGATGAAGTCATTGTTGATCCAAAGAAGCATGAGTTGATTACTCGACTGAAAGCGGGAAAGAATTTTTTGAGGAATCAAGATCTAGAAAAGGCATATGCGGAGTTTAAGGCTGCACTTGAGCTTGCTCAAAGTTTAGGGGATTCAACTAAGGAAAAGAAGGCGGCGAGAGGTCTAGGTACGTCTTTTTCTCTTCTTTCCATCATTTTCATAGCTAGCATATTGAATTTTGAGATATGTAAAATGGAACATATTCTGAAATGGTCCCTTTACTGTCCATTTTGTTTCAAACCGCTGATGTTCACTTTTCTCTAATTTAGTCCTAAAGTATGGCGAAATTAATCCAAATTGGTAGCAAAACTAATTTTATGTCAAAACGATCCCCCAATTATCGAAAACCGAAAAACCGGTTCCTCCACATTCACCCTCCATTATTTTCAGTCAAATTTGCAAACATGCAATTAAAGTAAAAATGAAACTAATACCTTACGGATGTTAACGTCGGGAACAATTTTGGCCGGTTTTCAATAGTTTGGGGACTATCTTGGCATGAAATTAGTTCAGGGACCAAGTTGGTCAGATCCTAATAGTCCGGGTACTACGTTGGTAGTTGATACTTATTAGATAATGTCACTTCTTGTTTCTAATGTCGATTTGCTTCTTCCAGGAGCCTCATTGCAGAGGCAAGGGAAGTACCGGGAAGCCATTAAGTACCATTCCATGGTTCTAGCCATCTCTGAGCGAGAAGGAGAGGCCTCGGGAAACACCGAAGCTTGTGGAGCCATTGCAGATTGTTATACTGAGCTTGGAGATCTTGAGCAAGCCGGCAAGTTCTACGACAAGTACATTGCTGGATTGGAAGCAGATTGATGACTCTCGATTGAATATAGAGCTCTTACATTCATCGATGGAGGCTTCGAGCCAAGAGTTGTTAGTTCAGAATTAGGATTTTTGAAGCTATGTGTTTTGTTTTCTAGATATGTATGACCATGTTTGTCAATTTAATCAATGTTGTATCTACTCTTACCTATATTTTTACTACTCTATTGGACACCAGTCAAACCAATTCCAACTTTTTATTGATAAGCCTTAAATAGTTAACTGAATTTATCCAATGAGAGAACCTATAAGCTATAGGTGGCAATTTTGTGTTTTGGTTATGTTTCAGGTCAGATTGATATCCGAATCCAACCCGAAAGGGCTTCAGATTCATTCGGGTTTAGGTTCTTGGGTTGCGGATCGAGCTTCACTTGTAAAATGTGCAGATTCGTGAGCTGTACTTGATCCAGTCTAAAATTTTCACAAAACAAATCCGACCCCACCCAATAGGAAAATTGATCGGATAGAATTTGGATGTTTGTGATTTCTGCTCCAAATTGCTGGCTCCAGCTGCGGCCTTGGTAGAGACAGTTACAGGTACCAAGTGGCTCGTAAATGATCAATCATAACCCGACATATTTATTAAACAAGTTGAATTACAAATAAGTTTATGTTTTAGATAAATTCTTTATACTTACAACTTTTCATATCTAGAGTTCACAATTTGAATTTCAGGTCGAGTTGAAAATGTTCAACACAAACACACGTAAGAGGCAAGTAAAAAATATTTTCAACCCGAGCTCAAAAAATGCAAATCGAATATAAAGTACTTATCTACAATTTACCCTAAGGCCTTGTTCGGGAAGCACAACACAGCTCCTGCAGCTTCCTTTTGCATGTGCCACATAGGACATAG
>JAYMSZ010002557.1:0-11810 GCA_036897665.1 Pelargonium citronellum
TTAGTATTTACTCTCTATTTTGTTTGGTAGCCACCCTCACAGGGCATTCAAATTTGAGCTTCGATCCAACATTTGGTATCAGAGCCTTGTTGTATATGCCCAAGTATCCTCGATTCAGCCACATGTCGATTGTCACGTCAGGAGCAGGCGCGCGGGATGGCGGCGGCATGCCGTTTCAGTACCCGCAGTTGACGGCGTCGAATTACACAACCTGGGTCATCCGGGTGCAGGCCATAATGGAGGACCAAGATATATGGGAGGCTGTTGAGCTACCAACACCGGAAACCGTTGTTGACACGAAGAAGGACAAGAGAGCGCGAGCACATCTTCTGCAAACACTCCCTGAAGATCTCCTCATGCAGGTGGCATCGAAAAAGACAGCAAATGAGATTTGGGACTGTCTTAAGACGAGATTCGTCGGGGAGGAACGCGTCAAGGCGGCACGTTTGCAGACACTAAAAGGAGAGTTTGATGCTCTGCGCATGAAAGAGGGAGAGACTCTTGACCAGCTCGCCGGCAGGATCTCAGCCATGTCGATACGGTACGCCAATCTTGGTGGCTCGCTGGAGAACGTGGCACTGGTGAAGAAGCTGTTCGACTCCGTGCCAGACCGGTTCATCTATTGCATCGCGGGCATGGAGCAGTTTTGTGATCTCAAGACCATGGCGTTCGAAGAGGCGGTGGGTCGGTTGAAGGCCTACGACGAGCGCACAAGCCGTGCGTCTGGTGGCGGCGGTGATGGACAGCTGCTCCTCACTCGGGCTGAGTGGGAGGCGCGACAGAAGAAGGATGTAGGCGAGCTCTCAGGTAAAGGCAAATCGTTCGACGGCGGCGTTCGCGGTCGGGGTGGTCGTTGGCGCGGAAGAGGCCGTGGCCGAGGAAGGTCGCCGACGAAAGGTGACTCTGGTGGGTCTAGCAGTAGAGGGCGCGATAAGAGTCACATCAAGTGCTTCAATTGTGATAAGTACGGGCACTACGCCAGCGAGTGCAAGTTGCCTAAGAAGGAATCCGAGGCGCACTTGGCACAAGCCGACGACACCGAGCCAGCGCTGTTGCTTGCCGAGGTTGAAGAAGCGCCGTCGGCAAAGAAAGAACATCAAGAAGTTGTCTTCTTAAATGAAGAAAATATAACACCAAAGTTGCTTGGTGTCCAGGAGGTACTATCGTCCACAAACACATGGTATTTGGACAATGGTGCCAGCAATCATATGACTGGGGACAAGGCAAAGTTTCACGAACTTGATGAAGACATCACTGGAACAGTGAGGTTTGGTGATGGATCTTGTGTGCACATTTTGGGAAAAGGATCAATATATTTTAATTGCAAGAATGGTGGGCAGTGGCTGTTACAAGACACATACTACATACCACGCCTATGTAGCAACCTCATTAGCCTTGGTCAGTTGACTGAGAGTGGTCATCGAGTAATAATGGATGAAGATTACTTGCAGGTGTTTGTCAAGAGCCCAACACGACTCCTAATAATGGTTCGTCGCACATCAAATCGTCTCTACAAAATTGAGTTGCAGATTGCATCTCCGGTGTGTCTCTTGGTGAACCTCGACAACCCAGCATGGCTTTGGCACGCCCGGCTTGGGCATGTCAATTTCCATGCACTAAAGCAGCTGGCGGAGAAAGAGATGGTGACTGGTGTGCCGGTATTAGCACATCCAAATCAGCTTTGTCAGGATTGTTTGGTGGCAAAGCAGACCCGGCACCCATTCCCGACGATGGCGAACTATCGAGCGCAGGAGGTCCTCGAACTCCTCCATGTGGACCTATGTGGTCCGATAACACCCACAATTCTCACCGGTAACAGTTATTTTATGTTAATTGTTGATGATTGTACTCGGTGGATGTGGTCATATGTAATCAAAACCAAAGATCAGGCCTGTCATGTGTTCAGAAAGTTTAAGCTGCAGGTTGAAAACTTGAGCGGCCGAAAGATTAAGACGGTGAGAACAGACCGCGGAGGCGAATTCCGGGCTGACTTCATCAACCTCTGTGACGAGGCTGGTATTCTTCGTCATCTCACTGCTCCCCACACACCACAACAAAATGGTGTTGTTGAACGAAGAAACAGGACAGTGATGGAAATGGCAAGGTCACTACTCAAAAGCATGAGTCTTCCCGGAAGGTTCTGGGGAGAGGCGGTACGACATGCGGTGTACTTGTTGAACCGTTTGCCAACGAAGGCGATGGGAGATCGCACCCCTCATGAAGCATGGGTCGGCAAGAAGCCTCATCTCGGACACCTTAGGGTGTTTGGGTGTACTGCGCATGTCAAGGTGCAGACCTATCTAAAGAAACTCGATGATCGAAGCCAACCCATGGTATATCTCGGTGTTGAGGAGGGCAGCAAGGCACATCGGCTCTACGATCCAAGGCGCAGCAGGCTAACTGTAAGTCGTGATGTTAAATTTGAAGAAAATGTCCCATGGAAATGGGGTGCAGGCGTGGGAGATGTTGAAGCATCCGACTTCATCATTGAGGAGGAGACTGGAGCTGTACCGCTCGTCACGGTGTGTGAGCCGGCGGATGAGCCAGCCACTCCACAACCTCAGCATGAGGACGCGACACCGACAACACCTGTGATTAGGGGAATGTCTTCTCCAACTCCGGCGGCAAGTGCAAGCTCGACTAAGGAGGGTCCTGTTCGCTTCAGACATATTGATAGTATTATGAGAGTTGCACGCCGGGTGGACCTTGACGAAAATAATGAAGATGACATGGCTATGCTTGTTGAAGAAGGGGAGCCATCTTGCTATCAGGAAGCAGTGGGTCATCCAGCTTGGGAGGAGGCCATGGCAAAGGAGCTTGAATCCATTGAAAAAAATGGAACTTGGACTCTAACTTCATTGCCTCCAGAGCACAAACCTATTGGTTTGAAATGGGTTTACAAGCTAAAGAAGAACTCAGAGGGAGAAGTAATCAAGCACAAGGCTAGGTTGGTGGCCAAAGGATATGTACAACGACACGGTATCGACTTTGAGGAGGTGTTCGCACCAGTGGCCAGATTGGATACCGTACGTCTTATCCTTGCCGTTGCAGCAAACCGTGGCTGGGAGGTTCATCACTTAGACGTCAAGTCTGCGTTCTTGCATGGTGAGCTCGAAGAAGAAGTATATGTTGCTCAACCGGAGGGTTATATAGTGAAGGACAAAGAGCATCTTGTGCTCAGATTAAACAAGGCTCTGTACGGGCTCCGGCAGGCGCCTCGAGCATGGAACATCAGGCTGGACAGAAGCTTGAAACAACTTGGCTTCAGAAGATGTGCACAGGAACAGGCGGTGTACACAAGAGGAGAAGGAAAAGTTGCAATTATAATTGGGGTTTATGTTGATGACATTATTGTCACGGGAGGTGATCCAAAAGAGATTGAGATCTTCAAGCAGCAAATGACAACCCAATTTGAGATGAGTGATCTTGGGTTGTTATCATTCTATCTAGGTATTGAGGTGTCTCAACAGGGCGACAACATCACACTAAAGCAGACGTCCTATGCTATCAAAGTCTTGACACAGTTCGGAATGATGGAGTGTAATTCTACGAAGTACCCCATGGAGCCGAAAGTGCAGTTGCACAAGGACTCGAGTGGTCAGGCCGTGGACATCACTGAGTACCGGCGTGTGATAGGTTGTCTCAGGTACCTGCTGCATACACGTCCAGATCTTTCGTTCGCTGTGGGTGTAGCCAGCAGGTACATGGAAAGACCAACAGTCATGCATCACAAAGCAGTGAAGCAAATTCACCGCTACTTAAAAGGCACCTTGAATTTTGGGTTGAGGTATACTCGTGATGGTTCACAGGAGGTGATCACCGGCTACACAGACAGTGATCTCGCCGGAGACATGGATGATAGGAAAAGTACGGGAGGAATGGCTTTCTTTGTCAATAATAGCCTTGTGTCTTGGAACTCGCAGAAACAGAAAACAGTGGCACTCTCGTCATGTGAGGCAGAGTTCATGGCAGGAACAGCAACAACATGCCAAGCACTTTGGCTCAGAAATTTGCTCGCAGAACTGACAGGAGAACAGCCGCGAGTGGTGAAGTTGTTCGTCGACAACAAGTCGGCCATTGCACTAATGAAGAACCCTGTATTCCACGGGCGGAGCAAGCACATTGACACGAAATTTCATTTTATTCGAGAGTGCATTGACAAAGGACAGGTCGTTGTTCACTTCATTCGAACTGAGGAGCAAAAAGCATATCTTCTAACAAAGGCATTGCCGGCGGTGAAGCTGACAACTATGCGGTATCTGCTTGGCATCCGTGATCTTGGGCCACACCAGGATTAGGGAGGAGAATGTTGAGTCTACTCCTGGTCGTAGCACGTTGGAGCAGAATTTGGAGTCCTCCAGGTTGTTGGAGATAGTCGCGGAGGACCGAATCAAACGCATGCAACGTCAGGAGTGGAGCTCGTGTGTTTGTTGAGTTAGTTTCCTGTTTTTATGGATCATGGGTTAGCATGAATCAGTTGCTAGTTTTAGCTATAAATAAAGCCTTTTTAAACCTTGATTTGTAATATTAACAAAACAGAAAAACAGCCATTTTAGGCTACAAACTCTCTTAGTATTTACTCTTTTTTTTGTTTGGTAGCCACCCTCACAGGGCATTCAAATTTGAGCTTCGATCCAACACGTGGATAGGTGATGGGGCAATCTTGCTAACGTGGATCATTTGGACCAAATCATTATAAAAAAAACAAGTTAAAGGGGGTCTGGCTGGCTACAATTAACCCAAGATAAAAAAAAAGCAAAAAAACGGAACGGAACGGAGAAGAATATAAAATGATTCATGATCTCAACGAAGTGACATATTGTGAAATTTGAAGAAGAAACAGAATCGCAATTCAAAAAAGAAAATAGCAATAGCAATAGTGAGAGAGAGAGAGAGTGTGTGTGAGAGAATGGCAATTCAGGCTTGCAAGTGCAAGTGCTTCTTGAAGAGTTGGAGGCAATGGCCACTCAACTCTCAACCTTCTTCCTCCCATAACCTCAAATTTCGACCTCATCTTCTCAACGTTTCCAACAACAACAAGTCTGTTTTCGGCGGACAATCTCTCTCTCCCAACACCCACATTTCTAGGTCTAACCCTCTTTTTTTCTTTCTCAACTCTCTCTCTGTTTGGATGCTCAGAAAATTTCACAAACCACAACAAATTGGAAATTGGAATGGGGTTTTATGAACTTGATCGTCATTCATGAATGCTTTTTTTTTTTTTGCAATTCGATGTACAAATAAGGATTGTTATTAAATGCTCATTTATCTTTGTGTTTCTCCTAATATGTTGGAGACAAAATCTGGAAGTTAATATGTGTTTTCTGTCAATTCATCTGCATTTCAACTTTACTATTGGAATCTTTAGTTCTTCTTCATGTCCTGTTTTAATACATAATTTCTTGGTAAAAATTGGCATCAGGTTTATGAATCTTTGGACTTGACATTTTGGATGCTTCTCTAGCCAAAAGGGTCATTAATGTGAATTTGGATTTGTTCTAGATACTGTGTTATGTGTTAATTATTATTTATTGTTCAAGAAATTCATCAACTGAAGAGTCTTTCTGTTCGTGTTCATGGTCACGATTAAATAACAAGTTTCCTATACTTCTGATCGAGATGCCTTTGTTTTACCGTCAACTTGTCGTTATTTGTTAATGTCTAATGATGTATATGAATTGCAGTGTGGATTCTCGAGAGAAGGCAAGATATGCTATACTGCAATCGTCAAAAAATAAGAGGGTACCTCTATTTCTCATGGTGCCCATTGATTTTATTGGCTTTGATGATGTTGCTAAGAAAGTCAAAATGAAGACGTGAGTTTTGTCTTCGATTTGCTGTTTCATAAGTATTATTGTGCATGTGCTTACAGATGATAATCTGTCTCTATATTACTATTTGTAATTTCTCTTGATTTAGAAATATTGGACAGTAATTACTCAACTTCTGATGTTTTATCAAAAAAATGAGACACTTGGCTGTTATTGTGATTCATCAATTGCGGAAGCCTCATTTGTTTATAAAATAGATTTTGCGGAAGCCTCATTTCTCTTGATTTAGATTATTTGTATATTTTCCAGATTTAGCAGTTGTATATCATCATTTGATATTTGGCAAATTTTGCTTCCAGAATGAAGATCTTCACTGGGAGTTTATATGCACTCAAGGTTTCAGGTTTCCGTGGAGTTGGCCGAGTTGCTATTGAGGTTTGGTGGGGAATTGTTGAACGTTCACCTTTAGAATATGATTGGTCTATATATGAAATGTTGTTCAAAGCGATAGCTGAGTTAGGCTTGAAGGTGCATGTTGCTCTGTCTTTTCACTCAAATATGCACATGTTGCCTGCTGGAAAGTGCGGTGTCGGTCTTCCGCCGTGGATTCGAAAGGTATTACACTACTCATTTTTTCAAACTTGGGGATACTTGGGTGGTTAACGTAAGGTCTCCAGTCAAGACATAACAATTTATAACCTATCAGATTGCTTGAATCTTCATAATCATCTTTATCCGTGAATATAGATTTCTTATGAATTAACTTTTCAACATGAAAAATATAGCATATTCGGAGGCTTTTGTTATTATTGAATGTCGTACATTTTTATGGACTATGCTCCATCCATGTGCTGTTATCTTGCTTTCCAATGGTTCAATTGTATAAAATTGTGGACAAAAAGAGAATCCCAAATAATCATAACCAAACTTTTTCATTAGAAACTGAAATGACCTTTTCATTTCTTTTCTTTTCTTTTCAGATTGGTGATCTCAACAAGGATATATATTATCGAGACAAAAATGGCTTTCCAAATGATGACTATCTTACACTAGGGGTAGACCAGCTTCCACTTTTCAGTGGTCGGACCGCTCTCCAGTGTTATGAGGACTTCATGTCCAGTTTTGTTAACAATTTTGGATCCCTTTTTGGAAGTGTAATTGAAGAAATAAGTGTTGGGCTCGGTCCTTCTGGAGAGCTCAGGTACAATTATGTTACTATTTTAAAATCAATAATTACAAAGCAGTTGCAATGTGCAAGATTGCTTACGAAATCCATGCAGGTATCCTTCACATCCTAATACTGGCGGTAGATGGAAGTTCCCTGGAATTGGTGAATTTCAGTGTTATGACAAGTACATGTAAGTTAAAATCTCTTATATGTATCGTACAATAACGACTTGGCAAATATTGAATTTTTGGTGCTGAAAAGCTGGTTTTCCTTTCAGGATGGAGGACCTGAAAATGGCTGCATGCCTACAAGGAATGCCTCAGTGGGGAGATGGGGGCCCGAAGAATGCTGGCAATTACAATACTCATCCTGATAAGGTTCCTTTCTTTGATACGGGATGCGAGGGCTTTATTTCTGATTATGGTCGCTTTTTCCTCGTACGTATACTACAAAACGTTATCTACTTCAATTTGTGTTATTAATCTTGTCAAAAGTCAAAACTTAACATTGGGATCATTTAGAGCATATATAAACCTGACATGGGCATTACTCTTCACAGGAATGGTACAGTGAGAGGCTGATTCGCCATGCAGATGCTATTCTCGCAAAGGCAGCTGATTTGTTGAAGGAATATCAACAAAACGAACAAACTCGTGTTGTGTTGGCAGCTAAAATCGGTGGAATTTATTGGTGGTACTATACAGTGTCACATGCTGCTGAGCTGACAGCTGGTTACTATAACACTAGTTTCAGAGATGGTTATGGTCCTATTGCTTCAATGTTGTCTAGTCATGGAGCTGTTTTGCATGTTCCGTAAGAATCAGTACCACTTTTCAGATATGATGTCCTTTCTATAGCTAGCGTAGCATAGCAGGCTTATGCATTGAATGTTTTGTTGTAGGTGTTGGGATATGAAGGACGATGAAATGGAACTAAGGAATCGTTGCAGCCTAGAAACACTACTCACACAGGTGAGCCTTCCTTAAATCAAAACAGTATACTTTGTGGATGCAAAATGTAGCTAAAGAGTAGAGTGATCTATACATATTGTATATTCACATGTCGGTATTTGAACCAGATACAAGCTGTTTCAGAGAAGAAGCGTATACAGTTGATTGGATGTAATACCGAAACACGGATTGATAGGGTAAGTTGATGTTTTTGTGAGGTAAGTTGATGTTGTTGGAGTATTGAAATAACAACAGTTGTTGGATGCAGGAAACACTACAGCGGATATATGATAATTGTTACCTAAAAGACGCAGAAACTCTACGATCATTTACGTATTACAGAATGAATGCTGATACTTTTCGCCCAGAAAACTGGAACAACTTTGGCCGTTTTGCTGTGTTGATGAATAGAGATTTGTAAAGCAACTTAACCATTGATTCATTGTTTTGTTTTGTATACCATAGAATAGTTACATACCAAAGTGTATCCATAGAATAGTTACATATATACCAAAGTGTTCATTGAAGAATTTTATGTGCTGCAGCTGAAAGAAAAATGAAGAATGCTCGTGTTGTGTACCTTAGATTGCACGTTACAATTCTCAATGCCTTCCATGTCTATATCTATATCTATATCTCTCAATGCCATAAGCATATATCTATATCTATATCTCTCAATGCCATAAGCAGCATTTGAATTAAAAATTTGATGCCATTGTCACTATCCATTCACAATCTCAATTAAAGTGTGATTTTGTTTTTTTTTCTTTTTCGGTTTATACCATGGGGTTCCTAAGCGGGCCCGCAACTCGCAGTTGACACTTTTAAGCCGTTTTACCACACAAAGACTTATCTTATCCCCATTCAAGGTATGTTAACAGTTAAAGCCTTCACCTCTTCCCATGGATGTGTTGAGCGGGATCGAACGCAAGCGCTCTTCCCACTCACGCAACTTGTGTTGCCAACTGCGCCACTACCCTTGGGTTGATGTTGTTGTTTGGTTTACTTTATTGGAATTTCATTTGGGAAGTACATAACTTATACACCTAAATGCTGCAGCTGTTGCAAGGGCTTATTTCAAATTATACATGGGATACACAAACACAAAACAAAGATGCACAATCAATCAATTACTTGTAGATCAAGAAACTGGGTAAGAGGAATCCATGGCAATACCACACAAACCCTCCTTGGCATCCACACCTCTTTGCAGCTTCATGAATCCTTTATCACCCCATATAGTTCCCCATGAGTTCTTCAGATGCCAATACTTGATGCCTTTTCTAGTCACACCATAACCAATTGCAGTCACACCATGGTCCAACAAAGTTCCACACTGTCCTGTGAAAACACCAGTACTTTTGTAGAACTGAAAGTCATATCCACCAGCATCAAGTGACACTGACACTGGTTGGTTTGCCACAGCCTTCATCAACGCATCTTCACTATTAGCAGGGACAATCTCATAGCCTCTGATCTTGGCCACAGGGGAGCCTTCCATCACAGTGTTACACTTCCCGTCGGATGCCTTGTAGGGGTAATTAGATTCACTAGTTAACCCTTTGTTGTGTATTATGAATTTAAATGCTTCTTCCATGTCACCACCTAAACATCCCATGTCCCTGCCCTTGGTGTCACAATCCACTAGTTCTTGCTCAGATAAGGACATTAGTTTACCAGTTGTTAGTTGGTGGATTCCCTCCATAGCTCCAACAGCTGAGAAAGCCCAACAGCTACCTATATTTTTCCAATCAGAACAAGAAACAATGAGAAAATAAGGTACCAAATGATGTGATCATGTTTGTTATGTATGTACACATGTTGTTAGTTGTTACTGTCACTTACCACATTGGCCTTGGTCCTTGACGGGAGTAACAGCTCCTTTGTTTCTCCAGTCCACACTAGTGGGAACAGAAGTTACATTTTCGTACCGAAAAGATGTTTGTTTGATTAGCCTTTGCTTGTGGATTCCTGTAAACCCATTACGCGAGGCTCTGAACTCTTCATTAGTTAGGTCAGCAAATGCATTGATGCTTAGCTTAAATGGTTTGTGTGCTGCAGCATTGGATGATTCTATGTAGTCCACATTGTTTTTGAACGTGTGCAACCGCCTGTTCTTTTCTGCATCATCCACATAGACTCGTCCGTACCTAGCCATCCATTGCTCGTGCCTCTCAGCAATTGAAGCCTCATTGATCTTCCGGGCCATGACATGAGATGAGCTGACAGCTAACAAGAGGAACATGGCTAATATGCACTGGCATTGAGACATAGAAGCCATCTTTTGATGGACAATGTTATGACAGTAGTCACTCTTGGAAGTGCTTAATTGTATTGGATTTGGTATGCAATAACACTGGCTGACATGGTTTATATAGAAACTAGTACATTTCTTGTGATGAAGGCGGCGTGATCCTCAAAGTACGTACCAAGCAACATGTGCTATTTTTATGGCTTAGGGTAATGTCAATGAACTCTTAAGCACTTGTTTTTAACTTCAAAACACAAGGAAAATCCAAAAGCTGCACATGTTGTCTCTTGAGGTATGCGTTGATGTATACATAAAATTTAGGACTATTTGCATTCCTTTGCTACTTGCTATGAAATCAGTCAGAAAAATCAAAGATGTTAATGTTGAAATGAATCTGATTGAAGTAATACTTAGTACACAACTTCACCAATAGCACGCAGGCGCATCTGCATGAAATATGTGAAAATCTATTGTTCTGTTTTAGGTCAACTGTCAATTAAATCATTTTGGTCATGATATGACCAATAATCAACTGTTAGAATTCGTCCAATTATGTTTATTTGTTGGGATCATACGTGTTTGGTAAAATAATAAAGAAAAGGTTAAGCACTAGCTAAAAATCATCTTGGAAAACTCTCCCATAAGCTGAACATTATTTACATGTTTTCAAATGCATGAAACTTACAAATGAAAGAGTCAGTAAAGTCATGCCTTTTATATTAATGGATTTCTTGCAACCTATCTAATACATAAAATTTTCTTGATTCCTCCAAAAAGTCTATCTTGTTTTTAATGTCATTCTAATATTGTTTTATCATTCTCAAGCTTGTTTTCTTGCTGAATCCTTCCATCATCTTTAGTATCATAAAAACAGCAAAACTCATGTCAGCTTCCTAATCTCCTTTGGGAAACACCTGCTGAACATAAAACATTTTTTCCGTTATAAACGAGGATTCCATCATGCAAATCTCGCGAACTCTTATTCTGCTCTCATGTTCTCTCAGTCCGAAAGTACATTGTGTATAGCAACATAAAAGTGAGAGAAGGGGGAAAGAGGAAAAAGAAGAAAGCAAAATCATATAATGGTTAATGTTTTATTGCTTTTCATGACTTTTACATGAAGTAATTTTCTGATGAGTAAATACTCAGATTACAAGTTCACGTCACGCCTTGTAATTTTGAATATTGTGGAACAATCAAATGTCTAGTTATGTTCATTTGTTGGACATACTCATATGTAAAATTACAGAGACAAGGAAAATCATGAAAAGTTAGAGACTCAACAACTAGCTAGGAGAGCTCCCCATAAGCTTGAATTTTGTTGTTAGACTCAACTATTTGTTGGCCTAACAACAAAATAGGAGCAAATTGTCTGAAAACAGAAAAATAAGAATACAAAACAGAAACAAATTACTTTTCATAACTGAATGAAACGGAACGGTGATTGCATAAAAAATTGTTGGACAAGAAGACTACTTCGTCTCATCTTCAATATTTAGGATATTACCAAGTGTCCACACTAAATCTAGTAGTAAGTAGTAACATGTGTATTGGAACAATATTAGTTAACTTCACTAATTGGACTCATCTAAATCAGAAGATTTTACAAGGCACGTAAATAAGTAATTGCCTTAAATATTTGTTTCAGATAAACCAACATTAGCATTCAA
>JAYMSZ010002558.1:0-11807 GCA_036897665.1 Pelargonium citronellum
CTTCGGGTAATCGGAAGGCTCAGGATTTTGATGATCTGTTTGGTGGGTCGGCTAGGTTCGCGAGCCAATCGAGGAGCTCTCGGTTCGATTCGTCGTCGGCGGATTTCGATTCGATGTTTTCTGGGCTGAACGATTCTTCCTCCGCCGGGAAGAGCTCCGGTCCGGCGGTTCACGATAAGCCGGTGTACGATGATGACATTTTCGAAGGCTTGCCGGGGCTGAACGGCTCGTCGAGTGGGAAATTTGAGAGCGCATTTTCGTCTTTTTCTTCGATGCCGAAAGGAAGCGGTGGATTTGATGAGCTACTTGCTGGATTTGGCAAATCGGAGACGGAGTCGAAGAGGGGAGGATCGGGAAATGTCGATAAGGTCGGTGATGGGTTCGAGGATTTGATCCCTGGGTTTGGTAGTAGGAGCTCACCAACAGAGAGGTACTAAATATTTGTGCTTACAAGAGTAATTATTTAAGTTCAAGTTCAGATTTTTATTGCTAATTATTTGTAGCCAATCAAATTTTATGTCATTATAAGTTTATAACCATTTGGTTGCTGTTGTAGAGTTGTGTTTAATTGGGCATTATCACATGTTCTATAGCATCTAGTTTTAGTATCATTCGTCTATCATTTGCGTCTAGTTTTTAGGAGTAATTAAGTTAAAGTTCAGATTTTTATTGCTTGCCGTTTATAGACAAATGCCCAAATCTCATATTCCGTAATTTTTATCATCTGGGTGTTGTTATAGACATGTTTGTTCAATTGGGCATTTGCCGGGATGTTGCTGAAGTGAGATAACATATTCGATAGCATATAGTTGTAGAATAATTTGTCTATCATTTGTGATTTGTGTCTAGTGGCTATGAATTTGAAAGCTGCTACTTTCCGGTTTCTTGTTAGTTGTCTGCTGATAGTTTTCGTGTTCCAGCTGGAATTTCTTTATAAATTTTGAATTACCCCATTTAGGATTTCAAGTGATCTGGTTCTGTTGTTTTCGTGCTTAGGAGTAATTTATTCAAGTTGAAGTTCAGTTTTTTTATTGCTTACTAGCTATAGACAAATCAAATTTTTACGTCATTTTGATCGTCTGGGTATTGTTATAGACGTGAGTTCAATTAGGCATTTGCTGGAACTTTGCTGAAGTGAGATATTATCTATAGCATCTAGTTTTAGTTTAATTCGTTGATCATTTGCGTCTGCGGATAGTGTTTCCGTGTTTCAGCTGGATTATGTAATTTATGTTTATGCTCTTAATTTTCAAATTGTCCTTTTTAGGATCTCAAGTGAATTGAAGTTCATTTTCGGATTTTTGTTGCTTACTATTTCTAGCCAAATCTCTTTTAAGACCGGTGTTTTGTGTCATCTTCAATAGCATCTAGTTTTAGTATAATTCGTCGATCACTAGTTTATTCCGGTCATTAATTTGTAAACTGCTACGTTCTAGTTAGCAGTCTACGGATAGTGTTTTTGTGTTTTGGATAGCTTTAATCTAGTACCTAAACTGAACACAATCGTATAATGTCGTGCTGATCTAAAATTGCATAATTCATGTAGTTTATAGATGGTACAGACAAGGATTGGATAGTCTAAGAAAGGAACTAAGGATTTTTTTTATGTAACTTCTTTACGAAATTATTATTGTGGTATGTTAGTGCTATACTTTTTTTATGATCCCATCTGTTGATTTATATGATGACTTGTAGTCCAATATATAAATATTGAATAAACACTGTACCAACCCAACATTGTTTTTTTTTTCACAGACCATCTTCAGAAGACAAGTGGCACTCAGAACCAACATTTAGTACTACTAAAACAACATCTAATATGACCGATAACCCCTTTGGGGTATTAGATTCATCTTCACCCACTGCAGGTTCAACCTCGGGGGTTTTTACTGATCCGTTGGAAGAAATTATGAAGCCTAATTATTCGGGAAATGTGAAAGGTGACAATTCACCTTTAGCTAATGATGGGATATATGATGACATGGATCCATTTGATGGGCTCAGGAAATTCACACCAACATATACGTCAGACAAGAGAGAGATGGAAAATGATAGTGGTCCATTAAGAACAGACGAGGCTCAAACTTATGCTAAGAAAGAACCGCTAGAGCAAAGTTCTGTGAGGAGTCCTGAGCGATCTTCCATTGACAGTGATCCGGAAACTCACGAGACCATGTTTGATATGCCTAAAGTTTCCGTTAATACTCAGAAATCTGTTGATCGGTCTGCTTCTCCACCTTTGCATGCTGATGCTAGTTTGAATGAGGCCGATGTTCATGCTGATATGTCTTCTGGATCTGAAGAACGGTTTGACTCATCTGATGATGTGTGGCTCACTGTCTCGGAGATTCCTCTTTCTACTGTACCAACAAGTGCTCCACCGCCTTCAAGACCCCCTCCTCCTAGACCAGCACGGTTTACGAAGGATAGAACAAGACCTTTTTCTTCAACAGATGCTAGAAAGAAGGATAATGATTTCTCACATATGAATGCTAGGAGCTCTGTTGCATCACCGTTTGATGAATTAGAGGATTTTACCAGAGGCAGAAGCAAGAAAGATATCAATGACCATGCAAACGGTCTTTCTGGCGAAGACTTTGAAATGAGCTCTACTGCGGCTGCATCTGCTGCTGCAATGAAGGATGCTATGGATAGGGCCGAGGCTAAATTCAGGCATGCAAAGGAAGTAAGGGAAAGAGAAACCACAAAATCGTCTCGAAGTAGAGAACAGATTGATAAAGACGAGAAGGCTATGCAAGATGCTCAAGATAGAGCACGCAAGGAAGAGCAGGAAAGATTAAACCGTGAGCGCATACAGAGGGAAATAGAAGAAGAAGAAGATAGGCTACGAAGGAGGCTTGAGAAGGAGAGAGAAAGAGCTAAGGAAATTGAGAGAGAAAGGGAGGAGAAAGAAAGAGAACAAAGAAGAGTTGAGAAAGAGAGGGAAAGAGCTAGGGAGATTGAGAGAGAACGAGAGCAAGCCAGACAAGCTGTGCAAAGGGCTACCAGGGAAGCCCGTGAAAGAGCTGCTGCAGAAGCTCGCATTAAAGCCGAAAGAGCTGCAGTTGGGAAGATAAATGCTGAAGCTCGAGAACGTGCAGAAAAGTTTGCAGTTCAAAGAGCCCAGGCTGAAGCTCGTGAAAGGGCAGCAGCAGAGGCAAGGGAAAGAGCTGAGAAGGCTGCTGCAGAAGCAAGGGGAAGGGCAAATTCAGAAGCAAGGGAGAAGGAAGCACAGGAGAGATCTACAACTGTGAAGGCCGAAGCTGAAGCACGGGTAAGATCAGAACGTGCTGCTGTACAAAGAGCAGCATATGAGGCAAGAGAAAGGGCTGCAGCAGCAGCAAGGTTGAATCAACAGAAGAACGAAAATGATCTGGACTCCTTTTTCAACATGGGCCGAGCTAGCAGTGCACCAAGGCCTAGGGCTAGTTCTACGGTGAGAACTTGAGCTTGTGGTATTTGTCCAGTGTTTGAAAGGTGTGCTCTTAATATTCTAACTGAATGTTTCAGGAACCAACATTTGATACCCAATTTCAAAACAAGCAAGGGCCTGGAGTAGCAAAAACTTCTTCCGGGACCTCGTCAAATATGAGGAAAACATCTTCAGCCACAAATATTACCGATGACCTTGCTGCTATTTTTGGAGGTACTCCATACTTGGAACTTGTTTTTTTTTTTTCTTCATGGCATTGTGCCTGAGCTCTCTTTCCTCATTCTCACACTAAATCTTCTACAATAGGTGCTCCATCATCTGGAGACTTCCAGAATGTTGAAGGGGAAACCGAAGAAAGACGAAGAGCAAGGTTGGAACGGCACCAGAGGACTCAAGAGCGTGCGGTATGTGTTCTATGTCATTGAATCTCACTAAGTCTCTGTTCACTTGAATGGATATCAATGAAAGCATATGGTCTCACATGGATTTGTTGGATTGATATATGATATATCAACAAAGTCATTTTTGTTTTGAATTTGTTTTTCTTCTCTCATATCTCCATTTACACCTACTTATTTACAATCTACAATTTTTGACTGTTCATTCATGTATTTAGGCCAAGGCACTAGCTGAGAAGAATCAGCGTGACCTACAAGCTCAAATGGATCAAGCAGAAAGACATGTAAGTACCTGTGGCTTGACGGTATCCCCTTAAACATTGTGCTTTTTCAAAGGTGACAATTCAGGGATGCAGATGGGGTATTAGTTTTATCATATGGCAAGTTGGTGACATCAAATATTTGTCTTTTGAAGTTACAGTCATCTTTAACTGATTAATTTTTCTGTGCTCTTATTTCAGAGAATTGGTGAAACGATGGATATTGAGATCAAACGTTGGGCCGCTGGGAAAGAGGGGAATTTGCGTGCTTTGTTGTCGACTTTGCAATATGTATGTTATTATTGTCTGCTTGAAAAATCTTTACTTTTAGTTTTTGGGTTATTTTGATGATCCTATCATGCCATAATTGAATTGGATCTTCCACTTCTAGCTCTTATTATTTTTTGTTAACTACTGATTAGGTGCTTTGGCCCGAATGTGGTTGGCAACCAGTTTCTTTGACTGATCTGATCACCGCTGCCATGGTTAAGAAAGTGTATAGAAAATCAACTTTGTGCATCCATCCCGATAAGGTGCAACAAAAAGGTGCCACCCTTCAGCAGAAATATGTTGCTGAGAAGGTCTTTGACATTCTCAAGGTATTTAAATGTCTATTTCGTCATTTTATTCGATTTCTTCATGTTGATAAACTGTGATGAAGAACTAGATGCGTATGCCAAATAAAGCTAGTATTGATATAGAAAAGGAGGGCTAGAGCTGGCAATTCGGGTTGAAAAGAAATAATCCAAACGCTACCTGCAAGAGGTGTGGGTTTTAGGTCATGTTGAGGGTTTATATTGAAAATGCTCGGGTGAGTGTTGGTTTACCCAAAGCTGAATTCTTTCAAGGAAAACCCGATCCACCCAAAAATCAACCATGTTCATTTTATGTGACCTGAACCTGCACAAATGCGGGTCAGATTCAGGTGCGGGTGCCGCGGGTTTGGGCCCAAATTGCCAGCTTTGGAGTGAATTAAACTTCCATTATATATTTTTTTCCTTCCATTCATAACATTTTTTATTAGTTAGTGATGTTTGGTACTTCAGTTGTGCAATGTATTGTTAGAGAAGTTTCTTATTGTTACTTTTTTGAAGTTAACGTTCATATATTGTCGTCAAGTACTGAAATTTATTGTACAAGTTTATGTTCTTGTAGTTGTCTTCTTATTTATGTTCAATGTTTTCTTATGTATAACAGGAGGCTTGGAATAAGTTCAATTCAGAGGAGCTTTTTTGATTTTACATGACAGATCGTCTGCCTATCAGTAGTTCTCGTTTACAACTGCACAATTTGTTGGAAGAAAAACACATTTCCTTTCCCCGATAAAATACATACCATAGTTGTAGATTGTTTTTCTCGAAGCCAAATTATGTTGATGGATCAATGAGACCCGTGTCAATACTTGCTGAGGTGTTGCTGTGCTATTCTTTTCGTGCGTGTAAATCAATACTCCAGAGATTATACGGGTCGGTCCAGACTCCAGAAGGTTGTGTATGCAGATTGGGAATGGCTTGTTGATATAGATATCTCTACTGATCATAAGCACATATTTCAACTTTCGTAAGTACTCTCACCCGCGTGTAATGTGCAGTGTATCTTTCTTGCTACGATTTTTTGGTTTGTGGTATAGTTTTTAACCGTTGAATCTGTACCGTTTTGTGTATTGACATATAAAAGAAACTTGTATGATTGTTGAGTTGAAAATTCTTTTATCAAATGAAGCTTATAAGTATTCGACTTGTGATTGTTGGTGTGCATCATAACTCGGATTCTGATTGCAAGTATAGTGTAACGATCCGAATGCTTTCCCTCAACAATTCACAAGTACACAGACCTGTGATTGTTGGTTTCTGGTATAGCTTCTAACCGTTGAATCTGTACCGATATGTGTGTGTGATTGTTGATTTGCTTTGTAACTTGGATTTTGATTGCAAGCATAGTGTAACGGACCAAACACGAACTGTCATCTTTTTTGTGGAACTGAAACATGAAACAGACTTCAAATTCTTTTCTTGGATTTCACAAACCTTAATTACAACAAAAGTACAACCTTAAGAAAGCAAACATCAAACTAGAACTGAGAAACCAAACCAACAACACTAAACCCACTTCAAGTTGTTGATTCCAAACCCGAATTCGAACCCGAAAATTGATCAGTAAGTGGTCTTGAAAGGCTTGTAAACCTTGAGATCAAGCATGACACCAGCAACAGAACCAGCAGCAGCAACAAGTGAAATCACCAAACAAGCCATGCTCAACATCTGGAGACAAACCCACCTTGTGCTCCACTTCTGAATCCTCTTCTGAGCAATGTACATCTCCACTGGGAAATAAACAGTCAAAGGCCAAAACCCAAAAGCCCCAAGAATCCCAACAACATCATTGAAGAAAGGTAGGAGCATAGAGATGACTGTTGTTAGGACAACAAAAGCTGTCCTCCAAAGAGACCTAAACATGTTGAGCCTGAAATGGGTGTTGAAACCTAGGATTGGGACCTTGAATTCCTTGGCAATGAAGTCACTTTCAGGCCATCTGTGAGCTGCCCATTTCTCAATGAAGGCAAAGATGGGTTGGCAAAAGACTTGGTATGCTCCTACCAAGTGGACCACAATGGCTACATTGGCTATGTCAAGGAGCCAAAATGGGTTGTAGAAGCCAAACCCTGTGAGGAGGTTTCCTGGTGCTTGGTCTCCAAATGCTGCATAGCCCATGCACCCACAGAGCATGTAGAAGATTGTTGTCACTATTGTGCTTATTCCTGTTGCTCTCTTCATTGTCTTGGATTCTGATGGTGGTGACTTTATTGTGTCCTGATAAAAAAAAAGCACATAAATTTAAATATATACGTAATCATGTATTATATCAGTCATCAGACGATCAACTCAACTAAAAGCTTAAATGTATTTGTACCTGAATTTCAATGAGCACAACTGAAAATGAGTAGGCAAAAGCAATGTCTCCTAGGGCTTGGAAGCTCCTCCAAATCTTCTGTGTCTCGGTGACGGCGCCGATGCTGATTCCGGTGAGGCTTCCCTTGAGACTGCCATTGGACACAACTTGCACAATTCCAAGAACCAGTCCAATTGATGAGTAAGTGAAGGACATGACTGCAGCTACCATTGAGAGCCATGAAATTTGGCTGAAATCAGGAATTTGTGACAACAATATCTCAGCCACACCAAACATGATCATGTATGGTGTGCTTGACATGTGGCAAGGATTCTTCCCGCCGCTCGCGTGGAAACAGTTTGACCTTTTGACCGCCCTGATCGGTTGTAAGATTCACAATCATGTTAGTTAAATATGAATAACAACAAAAACCGAAAGAGTACGAGAGTCTCGTGCAATAAGTCACTCTTACATCATGCTTATGGATGATGCTATGGTGTAGCCAATGGCGATTCCAAAGAGATTGAGGTACTGAATGAGTCCACAAGCCTTGAACTTCGTTCCACCTAAACACGTTCCGAGTGAAACATGTACAATGTTAAAATTACCATACGAAACATGTTAACTTTGTTTAGTTCATAACATTCACGTTACATGATAGTGTACTTAACATGTTAGTTATTGTGATAAGCGATTTCACAAAACTCTTTTAGCTGAATCAATTCTCTATCACGTGCACATGCACGTAACATGATAGTGTACGTAACGTGCGAGTGCATGTGACGAGTGAGAGCGAAAATGTTGTGACTAAAATTAACTTTACGAATGAATATACTAACCGAGAATAGATCGGACGGCGTCCATGTAAGTGTAGTTTCTCTTGCCGGAGTTGGGGTCGCCGGAGCGGTAGCAGGTGGCGAGGAGGGTGGCGGTGTAGTAGCTGACAAAGGAGAACATCAACATGACGGTGGGACCAGCAACCCATCCTAGCTGAGCAATGGCCCATGCCAAGGACAACACCCCCGAACCAATCACTGCGGTTATTATGTGAGCACTTGCGGTCCAAACTGTGCCTGTTACATGTATTTTTATTTTAGTATATTAGAACACGAACAAGTTAGCGGTTGAAATGAGATTTTGTCTGAGTATGTTTTGGTTTTTGCGCTTCATGTGATTAATGTACGCATAAACATTGTATATCAAAACATGAGAGTGTATATGATAATTTAGTGAGTTGTGATCGAAATGATATTTTTATTGGCTTCTATAGACATATTTTGACTTTTTTATTTATAAAATAGATTAAGAGTGATTTAATATATCGAAGAAGTTGAAAGAAATGTACCTGTTCGTTTGAGGCGTCCATCGTCATCAAAATTGTCCTCGAAGCTACTAGGAGGAAGGACGTTTATCGACATGTCAACCACCTGGTTGTGGTGGCCGTGGTGGTGGTTGCGGTGGCTCTCTCCCATCTTCTTGAAACAATTATGGCCAAAAAAATCAAAAAAATTTTTTAATGCAAAGAAGTGAGCAAGAAAATATGGTATAAGAGTTGTTTGAGTTTGAGAGAGAATTGATGAGTTGAATGTGGAGGGAATTAGGTGTATTTATAATGGTTGTAATAATTTTTTTGATTAAAAAAAATAGGAATATATTAAAGTAAAATCAAATAAAATAATATAATAGGAAAATAGGAGGAATTGGAAAAAGATATAGATTGGCATGTGTATTGTAATCTAAAGACCCCAATAAGACTTTTGTGTCAACCATTGATTAAATTGCACTTTTTTATATTCAATCAAACTCATCATATCAAAGAGTGTTACACTATTGTATTTTTTTGAGTAAATGCTTAATTTATTGTTTGCTCTCTCAATTTCACTCACAAATGGTCTTTTCAAGTAATTTGGAAAAAGATGTTAAGTTGATGGTTTAGTTGAATGATTTTGAACTCTATGAAGTTGAATAGTGGTCCTTCAAAAGTGGTGAAAGAATCTATTAAGTTAGGAATAATAGTAATTAAAAATATTAAATTGTTACTCTATTTATATTAATTATTTGCGTAAATGGCGATGTATTGACATTTCTTTAACACTAATGAGAGTTTTAGGCCATTTTTTCGGTTGGAGAATTTTTATATTTTAAGAACGATTTTACACACTGATATAAGTATATAAAGTTAATCAAATATATAAAAAATTCTATAATATAATTGTCACCATACCAAAATATTATTTATACCAATAAAGAAAGCGGGAGACATTTATTCTTCAAAAATCACATTTATAACGAACATGATAAGTAATTTTTTTTAGACAAATAGACTCTTTAAAAGGCCAAAATTTAAGATCTACACTCAACAACTACTAGGAACAAACAAAATGTGCCATCCAAATCCCATTCACAATCCCCAAAAGTTAGGAAGCATAAGACAAATCAAAATGCTAGTTAACTTAATTACCCATTTGCTATAAACAACCACTATACACATCACATTCCAAAAAACAAAACAAAACAAAAACCCTAACTTATGTTGGTTAATGGACACTCCAATATTAGCAATAAATAAAAAATACAATGATAACAAAAAAAACGAGGGAGAGACCAAGTTTCATACCTTTGTTGTGTAGCTAGATCGAGTGAGCAAAATATACACGATATTTTGTAGAAACAAGAAACTAACTAGAGAAGGGTTGAGCTACCATTTGATACACTCTCCATTGTTGAGATCATGAAGCTTTTATATACAGAAAACAATGGTGGGTTTAATGAAAATAGTATAATTAATTAAAAGGCTAATTAAAGATTACTTTTAATTTATATTGCTCTCTCACGTGTACAAGCTCTTAACCATCCTTGTTGACACAAAAGAATCAATGATTCTTCCTCCAAATTATTTTTATAAATCATTGATTGAAAATTTTGAATATTATTCTTAAAAATATTTGATTCATTTGCTTTAATTGAATTGAATGGAGGGTGTGAATTTGGTCCCTAGGTCTTTGGAAAAATATTGGAACCCACTGTTCATTCTTTTATATATATTATCAACATCAATTTTGTGATACATTTAATTTGTGTATTCTTGTAAGCATGAATCATTGACTTTGGAACAATTTGATTGAGTTATTATGTATAAATAAGTGTCAAGAATCATATACATATATACACAAAGGAGAGAAATAACATTTTTGGGCTATTATTAATCACATGAAAAATTAATTGTTAATTGAAACACAACTTAAATTTCGTTAAATTAAAAAAAAAGAAGACAAATTACTATGAAATATCGAACAAACGAAAATTTAAGAACGCGTGTGCGGCACATATATTCTTGTAAAGATCGGTGTCTATGAAATAATAGTAATATTTTTATATTTTCAACTTTTTATCATATTTTTCTTTTATAAAATCAAACTAACGCCATTAGAGATTCCTCTTTAGAATAAGATCAAAGATTTCTTGTTTCTTTCATGAGGTGGAAGATTAGCTAACCATATGAGACTGCAAAACCCTTTTAGGATTTTGAGTATATAATATACATTCAAAAATACAATAATAAGTTTATCAATATATACACAGATCAACATCATAATCCTATAAAACTAATAGTTTGGACCCAAAATCGGCAACATGTAAAATTCGACCTCATTTTTGTAGAATTCTGATTACATTAAATGGACCCGATCATAATAAAACTATCATAAAAGTACACATTTTACATGTAGAATTCACAACTCTTTGTGAGTCGAGGTATTGTTAAGACTTACCAACCAAATTTCAAATACAATACGAGTCAAATCTGATATGAAACTCGAATTTCTAGCCCTATATTCTTATACCAATCTTTTCCTTTTACAGCTTAGAATTGGCACATTGAGATGCCCAAAGACTGAGGAAAGATATGTTATTGGAGAATTAAAGAGCTCTTATCATTAGTAGCATCTTTGAATGAGTTTGAAATTCTTCTCTTTGTGATATTAATTAATTAAAAAAATAAGCACCAAAATGCAATGAATCTTTATACTTTAAGTTAATTAATTTTGTTTAGTGGATGTAATTAGGTAGGAGAACCATGAATATTTTCAAGTAGTGGACAAAGCCACACGTGGTTTAATCACTGTCTTCCATTTAATTACAAATTAATCAACACTTTGATTACTCTATTAGTATTAGACATTAATGTGTGAGTGTGTGACCTTCCTTATAGCTGCAAATTTAATTAAAATAAGATTAAGATGTGAAAGAAAAAAATGTAAATGCAAAAACATAACTGCAAGCATGTATAAAAAACAATAGATAATATTAAATCTTTAGTTTGCTAATTTATTTAATAAAAATATCTATTTATTTTTTACGGTTTATACCATGGGATTCCTGAGCGGGCATGCACACTTGCGGTTGACACCTTTAAGCCGTTTTAACACACACAGACTAATCTACATTAGAGATTTATTCACAGTTAAAACATTCACTTCTTTTTATGGATGTGTTGAGCGAAAATCGAACGCAAATATTCTTCCTACTCACACACTCTGTGTTGCCAACTGCGTCACTACCATTAAGTAATATATATTTTTTTAATCAGTTTTAAGAACATAGTTTTTTTTTTTTTAAATGTATAATATATTTTCTCGATATAAGATTCTTGTATATGTTATGAAAATATTGAAAACTAATATGAAAATTTATTTTATTTTCTTGATATTAGATTCCCGTATGTGTTGATTGAGACCATTCATGCCATCATTATAGTAAATATAACCAAGGTTCTACCATTGAAAGTGGGTTTGACCTTCACATATATATAGTGGTAGGTCCAAGGCA
>JAYMSZ010002559.1:0-11805 GCA_036897665.1 Pelargonium citronellum
AGTTACTTCAAAACACACAATGATTTGTTAATGATATTGAACAATTATTTATTTTGTACCTAGGGTTTGTGTGTGGACAGCTCTTTTGCTCTTTATGTTAGCCGTTCTTGGTGCATGCTCACTAATCAATAGATTTACGCGTGTTGCTGGTGAATTATTTGGTCTGCTAATTGCAATGCTATTTATGCAACAAGCAATACGGGTAAGAACACATTGAAATCTTACCTTATTATAGATTCATTTCAAATATGAGGATGATTGGGATATTTCTGAATATTTGCACTGCTTTTCTTCCCTCAATAATAAACAAGTAGAATTAGATTCTCAATAATTATTTGTCCCCTGAATCTATCTCCCAGAGAAGTGACTGATATCTCTTACATCAACACTCTTATTATCTTCAATTTAAGAGGTTCATATTGTAGGGAGTTGTGGAGGAATTTGGCATACCCCGGAGCGAAAATCCTAATCAGGCTGCATTTTTACCTTCTTGGCGATTTGGAAATGGAATGTTTGCATTAGTTCTGTCCTTTGGTCTTTTTCTTACTGCACTACGGAGCCGTAAAGCTAGATCCTGGCGTTATGGGACAGGTATAGAGCTTCTGCCTTCAAAACTCCGTGGTTGGGAAAATTAAAAACTAACATATGTCACTATATAATGTGTCCGAATCCTGTGTTATGGTGACTGGATAATCTATATCTTCTAACCTTGCTACTGTGTTTTAGGATCTGTAATCTGTTCAGTTACTAGTAGAGAGAAGAAATGTGTTTTTATGCTATGCCTTCTACATGTATCTCATTATTATTATTTTTGGTACTAAATATCTCATTATTTTTCACTATTCTAAAACCACAGGTTGGCTTAGAGGTTTTATTGCGGACTATGGAGTACCCCTGATGGTGCTTTTATGGACTGCTGTTTCATACATACCAGTTAATGATGTTCCAAGAGGGATCCCAAGGCGACTTTTCAGTCCAAATCCGTGGTCACCTGGTGCATACTCTAATTGGACAGTCATCAAGGTATCTCCCCAATCCTGCTGTCCAGTTTTTTCAACACGATATCTTTTGCTTCTACTGTAGTGTATAACCAATCCGTCTAATCTTGAGCTTTATTGTTTCAAAACCATGCCTGAAAGTCATGCTTATTTGATTTCACAGGAGATGTTGGTGGTGCCCCCATTATATATTCTTGGAGCATTTATTCCTGCAACAATGATTGCTGTGCTATACTACTTTGACCACAGTGTTGCATCTCAGCTTGCCCAACAAAATGAGTTCAATCTGAAAAAACCAGCCTCATATCATTATGATCTTCTTCTTTTGGGTTTCTTGGTAATCTTTTTAACCTTGAATCTCAATTATGTGTTTGTACTTCCAAAGGGTTACTCTCACACTTATGTTATCTTTGATCTTATATTGCAGTTTTGCATTTGCGAATCTTGAATTTTTTCATCTGTTCAGGTCATATTGTGCGGTCTTCTTGGCATTCCTCCTTCCAATGGTGTAATCCCCCAGTCTCCTATGCATACAAAAAGTTTAGCTACCCTGAAACACCAGGTATAATTAATTTGTATTGGGAGGCTGTCTGGATATTATCCTTACTGATTAACATAATCGTATATTATATTTGTCTTAGCTCTACATTATTGTAGGATTTTGCTTGCTCGTTTTAAAATTAAAATTTGGAATCTTAAATGGTAGGATCGGATGATGACATTTTATCCTTTGTGTACTGCTCTCCTGAGGACTGGATTTCAATTATTCTACCATTTCAAGACAGCATCTAAATGGCCTTATAAGCACCATTGAAACCATTCGCCTCTTATCCTTTTGGTTAGGGAAGTATTTTAGATATCCATGGCCTTAAGCTCAACTGCTCTCCATTATACGATAGGACAAGTTTTTGTGTATGAGCATTCCTATCTTGTCCGAGGGTTATAAGTTCAGTCAGATGAATCTATCTTATATATTCGCTTCTGTTTCAATGTCCAAAATCTAAGGTTTTGTTGGCTTTGGAACAGCTTCTACGAAGTAAACTTGTATCGACAGTGCGGGAAAGCATGCTGAAAAATGAAAACCTTGGTCAGTTATACAGTAGCATGCAAGAAGCATACATTGGAATGCAGACTCCACTAGTATATCAAAATCCTCCTGCCCTGGTATAACTCTACAAGACTTTTTTGATACAAAGTACCCTTCCTCTTGTTATCCTTCTGTGTCTTTGTGCGTGCACATACCAGCGAGCGTGTGCATGCCTGTTATTCTGTTTCAGTTTCTTTATATCCATAACATTATGTTAAACAGGGACTGAAAGAGCTGAAAGAATCTACAATCCAGCTGGCCTCAAGTAGTGGCTACATAGACGCTCCTGTTGATGAGACTGTTTTTGATGTGGATAAGGATATTGATGATCTTCTACCTGTTGAGGTCAAAGAACAACGCATCAGCAATCTGCTTCAGGCATTGATGGTTGGTGGTTGTGTTGCTGCCATGCCACTTTTAAAAAAGATCCCAACTTCCGTTCTTTGGGGATACTTTGCTTTTATGGCAATTGAAAGCTTGCCGGGAAATCAGTTTTGGGAAAGGATATTACTGTTATTCACTGCTCCAAGTCGAAGATACAAGTAAGTTTGTGCTCATATTCATTTGATATTTAATCTATTCCATTATAATTATATTCAACACTCCCATTCTTCAACTCCTGACTTTTATAGTATATTTTTGAAAGAAAAATGGATTCAAATTCTGCACTATAAAACTGCTTTCATCTTTTTTCTTCTTCTTCTTCAGATTATGGCCCAACCTCAATTTATAGTTATGTCATTTTAGAGCGAGTATGAAGTGAATATGCATAGTTTATAATTGACTTGATACATCTTACTATCTTAGAATTTTTTATTCTCAAATGTAATCAGACAAATTTTCACCTTTGTGTGCAACATAATCAGTATCATTTTCATGCTAATTATTATTATTCGTGTTTTTGAAGGGATGAGATTTTGATCCCCATTGTTTAATTTGTCAGGGTATTGGAGGAATATCATGCAACCTTTGTTGAGACAGTGCCCTTCAAAACAATTGCCAGCTTCACCTTGTTTCAGACAGCTTATTTGCTTCTTTGCTTTGGCCTAACATGGATCCCAATAGCTGGGGTCCTTTTTCCGCTGTTGATTATGCTTCTTGTTCCAGTTCGACAGTATTTACTCCCAAAGTTCTTCAAAGGTGCCCATCTTCAGGACTTGGATGCTGCAGAATACGAAGAAGCTCCTGCCATAGCTTACAATATATCATTTGAAGTAAGTTCTTAACCCCTTTGATGAGCTGTACTCGCTATAAGAATTTTTTTACTCATATGTGGTTTTTGAGTATGTAACAGGATCAAAATCCTCAAGCAAGAACTACTAACTGTGACAGTGGTGAAATCCTTGATGGAATTATGACAAGAAGCCGTGGTGAGATACGCCGCACTCAGAGTGCAAAAGTTTCAAGTACAACCCCAAATCCACTTGACGGTATGAATCCTTCTTACAGTCCCCGTAATAATGAACTGAAGATGGGAAGGAGCCCCAAATGGACTGGAAACGGAAAGGGGGTTGAGGTAAAGCAAACCCCCAGTTCAAGGCCATCTATCCTTGGAGAGAGTACTCGTGGTTCACCATCATACTAAAACCCGAAGTCTTTGATTCTGATAAGTTCAGTTGTCACTGGTGCTCGAGAGGTCTAGTCTAGATTCACGTAGCCAACCATGTTTTGTTCTCTTAAGTACATGTTCAGTTGTCACTGTCGAACTGGTGCGTGTTTCTAACCTTTCATAGCAGCATAGGTTGTTTATTGTTGCATTTTCTTGTATCGTGAATAGGCTGGGCAGAGAACAAGACTTGATAATGAAAAATATGCTTTTTCGTGGCCATTCCTAACTCCTTAAATCTTACTTATCCTTATTGATCAGATTTTAGTTTGTTGATAGTTATGGAGATATTTTAAAGTTCGGAAATGTGGATCCTTCGTTTTCTTCAGGTGAGTAGTCTCCATTCATGCATGTTCTTTTTGTTAAAGTAATGCTAGTTTAGAAAGCATGACATCCTAGCAATGGCTGTGGCCGGCAGTTGGGGACACGTTTCAAGTTCTTCTGCTAGTGCTTTCTCTTTGCTTCTCATCTTGCAAGTAGTTGGGGACAAGAAAATAGGTGGGAACAACCTATCCATGTCCTATCATTTGTTTTGTCATTAATCAGCAGTTACTTGCTGATCTAAAACCTTTTCCCTCTGAAAGATTGTCCTTCCTACCAAGTTGTAGTTTCGGACTGTGTCAAAGATGCTATTCATGTCGACCGTGCCTCAAATAATGGATATGGGACCGAGTGGGACTCGTCTTTAGATACCAAAAGTACAGTAGGTGTTGATATTTAATTTCCTTGCAGATCTAGCATTCATGATGTTCCTTCTTTCTCTAAGTAAAGTTTAGTGAAATGGAAAATATAATAGACCTCTTTGCTCTTTTATCTTTCAACTTCTTTTTTTTTTATCGGCAAAAAGTACCAGTATATTGAAAAAACTCCCGAGAAGGGAGCGAGGTACAAACACCAAAGAAAGACAACATGTGGACTGAAACTATCCAAACAAAACAATAGAACTTTGAAGTTGCAAATGATAGATATTAAAACAAGGGATGAACTTGAAGTGAATTTGATGTCCAAAAGAAAGAAACCAGTTGATAGGAATGAGGGATTCTTCATATGTAACTGTGTTCTAGAATCTGATAATGATGCTATTTCTGAATGTTACTGCAATTTTAGTACAGAAAAAAAAGGGCTATTTGTTTTTCTAGTACACAACCTAGTGGAATGGATACAATGTGTTCCACTATCTCTCCACTACTGCTTTTCTTGCTACTTTGCTAGTAAAGTACCTTAATGGTGTCTCTACTTTGGAAGTGATTTGGAATATCTGATACAATGATATTTGGAAGGGATAGGTTAGGAGTGCTATCTTGCATGAATGCCACTCTTCAGATGAGACATAAAACAAAGGTAGTGTGTGGATGTGGTGTCCATTTAATCTGAGAAAAAGCATTTACAGATTCATGCTTGTCTTTGAGTTGATGGCAATGCACAATCAATGTTGAGTATGAGAGATGAGTGTCAATAATGTTATGCTGATTGATAGTCATGAATTTTGAAGACATGAAATGTTTGAACAAGGCCAAGGTCATGTTATAGTTAACATCCCTTTCTCCTTCATGTTTAGTTCCATAAACTCTTCCAAGAAAAAAGAAGAACAAAAAAGACTGCAAAATTACATTACAAAATATAACTGAAGAGCATGAAATTTGCATGATTGGGTGATTTGTCTTACTTCCTATGCAGACAAATAGGTTTTATACTTTATAAATCAACTATTCAAAACGCGCTCTCAAACATGTACATTCTCTGAATTACGAGAATATGAGATTGAAGTTGTAAATTTAAAATTACATCTAAATAATTATAATATCATGAAAACACAAGCATATCATATGTTGTTAACGAACTCTAATAAAAATTGATAAAAAATGAAAAAAATTTAGATATATTAACTCAGTTTCTGTATGGAGCCAAAGATCTGGACTAGGTGTACAATGCATGTATCTTCGACCATGGATTCGTGACTTTTATATAAAATTTCAAGAAAGGAGTAATATTTAAATTGGATAAAGTCTTAATAACTTAATCAACTACAGTCGTAATTTATGTTTGCACCATGTGTTCTAGTCTCTGTAAACCTTACACTTACAAAATAAGCTAGCAAGTCTAAACAAATAATAACAATTAAAAAGGTAACAAACAAAGAATTGAAAAAAAAAAAACAGTTTTATTACACAAGAAAGGAAATTACAAATGCTTGGTATGGTTTTGGCAATTGAAGACCCACTTATTTATATTAGTTGCATACAAAAATAAATGGTTGCAATATGGATGACTATGATTTCCTCTCTAGAAAATTCTAATATTTATAGCAAAATTTATGAGTCTATAGTTCTCTAGAGATTTTCTTAAGATGACTTCGAAAAATGACAAAAAATAATAAAATAATATAAAAGAGCTCCATGAAGTGTAGCATTGAGCTGAGATTGTAAGAAATTGAGCTCCTAAAAATTTATAACCTAATGTTTACCGACCAATTTTGGGCCTTCAACTTGAAGCCCATTATGCTTGTCTATTATGTCTGTTAAGATTTTAATATTTAACAGACCTTATTGCAACATCTCCTCAGCTATTTTCTCAACTATTATTTTATGGAAGAAACTATACCTGTAAGGAGGGTTGATCATGGTTAGGTTATCTGCTCGTCTATTGAAATATGCGATCTATGAAACACCCATGTGTGATATATTTTTGATCGGTTCATAAATTGGGAGTTGCGGCCGGTTTGACGTGTTACATGCAATCCGCCTATGAATATTAGTCCAAACATAATTAAATCATTAAAACTTAATTAAAACTTTTATTTTTTAATAAACTTTAAGAAAATACAAATCATAAGAGTTAAGTCATCCAATACAAACCTAAGACAAAAAAAAATCATTAAGAATAGATCACTTAATTTAGATTAATAGGTTAGTTAAGTGATTAAAACTTAACGATGTCTATTAAGATTTTAATTAGGAGGGCAGGTGGGTTACCCTCGGGTTGAACTTAGTGAATCCATGACCCACCTGTTAGCATGCAGGTTTGGTTGGTTAAACCGTGGAGTGAATGGTTTAAGCTTGAGCGGTTTTTTTATTGGTATGGATACGATTTGAATTGACAAATCGATGAATTATCGAATTTTTTTTCTGAACACCCCCGGCTGTAAAGTCTAAGGTTTGGAGGAGTGGCCTGAGGTATTTGGTGAATGATATGGTTATGTTGCTTCCATGGAAGTAAGGTTCTATGTGAATAGTTCTCCAAAATCATTAAGTAAATCTTTCAGGTCTTTTGGAAAATGTGGTTGGTCATCCTCTATACAATACACAGATGTAAGATACCCTTAATACCACCCTTCACCTCTAGTCTCTCTCCATTGTCAAATTAACATGATATAAAAATTGGTTTGGTTTCGGATTAGTGACCCGTCTTTATTGTCTCCCTTCTTGGTCCACGTGCAGGGTAATCTGGTGATAAGAATGTTAATGTATAACATATCAAAAGAATTTGAAATTTGTTGTCAATTGATATACTAGTTCGGCGCTCTACCTATTAGCTTAAACTTTTGAAATTGAATATAATTTATTAGGTATCCACTCTACTCCAAAGCCAAGAGCATGCCAGTATGCCACAAGTCTCCAAGGGAGTGAATCTCAACTTCTTTTGTTGCATTCTCCAAATCAGCTGGCTAGTTTCACTACAGAATTTTGCAGGTTGCACCAAAGCATATTTGCACCCAAAAAATATTTTACTGAATTAAGTTCCTGACTTGTACATATATGTTTTTGAATGCATCAATTCAATGTCATCTTCTTCCATCCAAATTCTCCAACAGAATCTCACCCTGGAATTTAGGCAGACTTTGGCTTTGGCTTAATGCGCTTTACTCTCGAGTACAGAAACACTCCCGCGAGGGCCACCCCAGTGCCTGCAACAAATCCAAGAAGATAAACGGAGTATTGTCAAGTGAAAGGAAAGGGTGTAATTATACATAATACAAAAAGAAGCATTCAAAGATACGAAAGACAAATCACAAGCAAGTAATTTACCGAGAGAATTGATAGGTGAAACTGGTGTTTTGAAGAAGAGAACCGAGCTCACTATGACCACAACACGCTTCACACAATTGCCCACAGAATGAGTGACAGGGGATACCCTTTGCAAAATCATATATGAAACCTGCATGGTTCAAAACCCACGGAGCATCAGCATTGTCCTAAGGAGCGCAGAACCAACATCAAGGAAAATGGGAAAGACTTGGAAGAACATATCTCGGGTTGAATTAACAAGAGGCGTAAAAAGGTCAAACAGAGTAACAAATGAGAAAATCATCACAACTCGGTGCCTAACCTGCTGATAAGCATGGAAGCAGAGTGCTGCAATAAAAGACCTAGTGTATAACAGTTTCACATCCAATCCCTGTCATCAAAGACAACAAAGATAATGAGCATTCACATCAAAGATGTTTTTTTTTTTTCTTTCTTCTGCAGTAAAACCAAATCTGCATAAGGTGTATAAAACTCAAAAGCTCTTGAGATATACTCACAGCAGCTTGTAAATATGTCGGGGGAAACTTTTTCACTTCCATTAAGTAGGTCAGAGGGGCCAACAAGATACACGACATAACTGTTATAATTGAGAAGAGAGTAATGTTGTCTATAGATTCCTGGTTAAAAAACAGAAAGTTATAAATAATAAATCATCAAAGCCAAATCATAATATAATGGGTGGTTTTGAATCACAATCAGAACTTGTAGTAACAACATTTTACTCTATGATTTCACTGTGGTTAACAAGTTATATATTACCTCTTTCTTAACCATGACCTTTTTGCTGAGGACGTTACGAGATTGATTGGTCAAATTGGAAGCCATTGCACTCCAAAACCCAGCCCTAGTATACAAACAAAGAAGGGTATGATATATTAAAAAAAAACAAATAAAAATTATGGTGCTCAGTTACTTCTGAACAAAAGCTGCATGTTGAGCTTAATTCTATCATTACAAAGTACTATACACATATTTAACTCCTTACCAATTAAAAGAGGCCTCGGTGACAGATGCCAATGCAACTCCACCAACAATTGGTAAGAGGGAAAGAACCACCCATGGAGTAGGAGACTGATGAGCAGAAATATAAAAAATCAAAACTAGAACTTAATCTTGATGAATTTCATGCAATGAATTGTTGGCCCATGCAAGGCAAGTAATGCAATTAATTTATATCTGCAGTTGTAAGGCGTTTTACAAACATAGAAAAGCCACTACAACTCGGGTGGCCAGATTTTAACTGATTCAAATACGCAAGTAAAACCGGCATGAGAAATTCACCTCTCCAAGAAACATAGCAGACAGAACAACTGAGAAAAAGGGCTCCATAGCTTTGATAGTGTGGGTGAACGAAACAGCCACTTTCCCCAGACTCACATTAGTAAAGAGGTTCCCTAGTGAATGCACCACGGCCAGTGGGATAATCGCAGCAAGCTGTGAAGATAATAGCCACATTATATCTCACAATACAAACCAACAAGACAACTATCAGATCAAAACTGTTCTGCAAGAAAACGGATACCTGTCCACCACTAATTTTGGGCTTCTTGTACAAATTAAGAGCCCACATAGCCAAAACAAGCACAGTACCAACAGCAAATTGAATAAAGGAAACAGTTACTGGGTAATGGAAAGCCTTCAGAACCTGTCAAAAAGGAAAACATCAAATAGCCCCCTTTTAAAACCTCTTGATTTACAATTGACTCCAAGGAAATGAAGTTACAGGATCAGAAATTCAGTAGCTTTTGGATTAACATTTTTGGAATAGGAATGGAAATGAGATTGTCATTCTAAAGCCATTTTCATGACCAATAAGTCATAATACAAATGTGAATAATGTGAATCTCATCCCTAATTCCTGTTATTGATTCTCATTCCTCGACAAAAACTCTGATCCAAACGCTACCTGAATGTGACTGTCCCATCAAATGCAATTCCTATTCCCAAACTGCAATGATTTGCAAAACACAACCTTAATGTAAAAGTACAAGTTCAACTCTTTATATCAATACCTTTCTTTTTCAAAAGGAAAAACTATTCATTCATTTAGATAGAATGATACTGATTTGATTGCTAAAAATGTTCTGTTTCGATCACAAAAGGCTACACAACTTTACAGAATCATTGAATTGCCTCCACTAAAAGCTACATACATCTACTATTCATGGTTTCTTATGTATTTTCCAGACAAGTAAAATCCACCTTTTCTACCAAAACAAACAGAACTTCCATACAAGCAAACAAACTTATTCTACTTCACAGTTCACAGAACACTAAACAAAATCAGAAAACACGGACCAACAAATCAACAAAAATTGAGTAAAACCAAACCTGCTTGTTGTAGATATTGAAGTAGATGTTGAACAAGTACCACAGACCAAAGAGAGCTCCGAGCTCAAGCGTCTTGGTGAAGCTACTCTTCTCAACTTCACCGCCACCGGCGGCCTCGGAAGTGGCCTTGATCTCGAAACGTCCGGTTCCGTTCCTGGCATCGGACTGGAGCGGAGGCAGGGGATTCCAGGCCCGGAGGCGCGAGGGAGATGATGATAGGGACCAAGCTCGCTGAGGAAACGACGACGTTGCGGCGGATATGGCATTGGGAGAAGAGCCAGCATCCTGCGATTTGGCGGAGACGCGTACGGAACTGAATCTAGGGTTCAGACATGAGGGATTGGCGAGTTTTGCGGGCTTGGCGAGCGAGATCGAAGGAGTGAAACTGAAAGCTGTGCTCTGCATTTTTTCAGATCTCAATGAGAGCACAACAGAGAAGATGGAGAAGAAGAAGAGTGAGGCGCGTTGGAGAGTCCGCAGAGGAGCGAGCGAGGTTGGTATAACAGTAGAAGTAGGTGTGCCAAAAGCGGAAATATTAAAACGACGACGAGAATCTCTATACAAATTGTCGTATATTCTTTTCACTCTTTTTTTGTGCCTTTAAATTATAGCTAATCTAACTCTTTTATTCGAGTCGGAAAAAATCACATAAACAATAAACTCTCGTGTTTTATAAGGTGGAAGCTAGGATTTTACACGATGTTGTGGAACGGGCCTGTGTGCGGTGTTTTCAATCGGTGATATTTGAAATAGATGCTTAAATTGTTGTCGATGTTGTTCAAGTTGGTTGTGAGGATGACAGTGGATTTGACCTTCTTGTTGGAGATGTCTTGTTTTTGTCTTCATATTTTAATTGGGTTCAATTTAAATATGCTAGGATGTTTGCAAACGAAGTGGCTCATGCCTACTCCAGTTCATAATAATAATGTCTATATAATTAACGTCGATGATTCAATATCAGTACTATTTTCCAAAAAAAATACTTTAATTTTTATAGTAATATTTTTAAATGCATATGGTGGTTGACAGGTTGTGTACTCGTGTGAGATCTAAATGGTGATTAAAATATTTAAAAAGAAGAGGAAGGAAACGGGTGAAATGTAATGGAAATTAACTTGACCTCTTGGTGGTGGGAGAGAATAAAAATGATAGGTTGAAGTTGAGATACTTGAATTTCATGGCAAGTCATATGTATGAATGTATGTATAGTATTTTCCAACCACCAACAACCTAATATTTGGTGATGAAATTGAAATGTGACTTTCTCTCACATGTTCCATGAATCATTTCAAGATGTTAGATTAGAAACCCACCAAGAAAAATGGATGTTTTGTGGAGAAATTTGGAAAGTAAATGTGATGGACTGTACCTTGCATTGGTCAAGAGACTCAAGACTATGAAAGCTAGATAGGTACTGGTCAGTCTAATAAGATCCAAGTCATGTTAATGTTAGCTACTAGGTTCTTGCCTGTAATTGTGGTGGGTGGGTGGTACCCGAAACCTATAGGACCAGGTTCGGGTCTACAATTATCAACCTTACAAAATTGAGACGGGAGTTAATTATTACATTTTCAAGTTGAGTTAGGGTCGGGCATACCCACCGAAACAATGCATTTTATGCCTAAAACCTTAAACCGATCCAACCAACCCTACAACCCTATAGGGTCGGGTTAGGGTTCATCAACCCAACTCGAAAAGTTTCCACTTCTAGTTAGGGTGTCTTCATCTGCTTGATCAAATGTAACATCATGTCCTTGA
>JAYMSZ010002560.1:0-11804 GCA_036897665.1 Pelargonium citronellum
AATCATGTGCAAAGTACATGTTTATTTTATTTGTTCAAACTAACGGCAACTAACAATTTTCTCACAAAATGAATGAAATATTGTGTTTTTGGGCACTGGTGATGAGAATGCGTAGTTGAAGTACCATTTACGATTTAAAAAATAGTAGAATGATCAATTGTAATATGAGTGTATAATTGGAGTACCATTCATGATTTAAAAATAGTAGAATGATCAATTATGACATGATATTTGGAGGACTTACGATAACTTTGACCCAAAACTTAACGAGGACAACAACATCCCGGTTTTGATAACCCTATCCCGACCACGGGATATACAAATCTCGGTAACAAACAGACAGACTTTCCTTCCGATCTCAAGCCAAACGGCGTCGTAGCCATCTCCATTTTGTTTGAGATACAGAGAAGCCCTGAAACTCCATCTTCGCAAAACCCTCCGAGAAAATCCAGACATGAGTGAAGTGGCGGTGGCGAGCACGGTGGTGCACGAAGTGCTTGGACACAGGGCACATGATGTGGATAAGCCAATCATCGACTACATCATCAACGTCCTCGCCGACGAGGACTTCGACATCGGCGACGACGGCGAAGGCGCTTTCGACGCCGTCGGCGAGCTTCTCATCAGCGCTGGCTGTGTCAGCGACGACGAGGAGTGTCATTTGGTAATTTCCATGCTCACTCTGATTGTTGAGTTTCATTTTCGGTTCTCAGTTGCTTTTTAGGAGTTCCGGAGAGATAATTTCTACCTAATTTAGCTGCTCAAGTGTATTGATTACTTGATTTTGTCTTCTTCATGAAATTAAAATTTCCCTGCTGTTATTGAAGCTTTTTTTTTGTTCAGATTTGAGTATAATTTTTCTCTATTGAATTTGTACTCATATTTTGGGAGATTTTGTTAGGTTTGTAGCAAATTGTCTGAGAAATTTGGAAAGCATGGACTGGTCAAGACCAAGCCAACTGTTCGGAGCCTTGCTACACCTTTCAGAATGAACGAGGGAATGGATGAAGGTGAAGCTCCAAAGAAGAAACCTGAGCCAGTCGATGGTCCGTTGCTAACAGAGCGAGACCGTGCCAAGCTAGAAAGAAGAAAGAGGAAGGATGAGCGCCAACGAGAGGTACAGATTATTGTCTATGTATATTATATTCCACAGTAATCATATTGTTCACATTTCATTGGTACTATAGACATCTATATTGGACTGTGTTCTGAATTTGGACTTGATATATTCTTTGTGTATTCCTTTTGAACTCACATTTGCCGTGCTTAGCATTTTGTTAATTATAGTTTGTGAATAAGTTGTGTGCTACTAATTGGTTACCATTGTAGCCTTCTTGTTGTAATTGTTCCTTCATGAATTATACAGGCACAATACCAGATGCATTTAGCGGAAATGGAAGCCGCCAGAGAAGGAATGCCTGTTGTGTGTGTTAGTCATGATAGTGCTGGTGGGCCAGCAGTCAAGGATATTCATATGGAGAATTTCAATATCTCTATTGGTGGTCGTGATCTCATTGTTGATGGTTCAATTACACTTTCATTCGGAAGGCATTATGGTGAGTCTGATTTTAAATTTATTGTAACTCCCCCTAAAGAATAATGAACTAAGAAGTTGAATGATACATCACTATTCCATGTGGAGTATCCAGATACCTTATTTCTAGTGGCATCTCTGTTGCTGTGATAATTCTCAACACGTATAGTGATGGGTTACTCACAGGTCATTCCTTTTCCTTTGCATAAATCCTACATATCGGTTTATTGAGTTATTTATCCATCACTGGAGAGCATTTTGCACAAGCAAGCTTGTTAGGGTACTATGGTCTATCTAGAATGGAAGGGGTTTACGATGTTCACTCCAGCTTTTATCACATGATGTCTGTGTTATTACTGCAGTTTTGTATAGTAGTATTGTTCTATGAGGGATAGAGTTGACTGTGTCTCTTTCCAGCTTCAATCATAAAGCTTTATAGTTGATTAGTTGTTGTAGTCCCGTAGCATCATAATCATTATATTTCTTTTAGTTTAAGGAGTTTGATTTGTAGCTCAGCCTCAGTGAGCACAAGGCGAACATTAGGTGGCATGCCTCTTCATGGGATCCTTATGAGTCGATGACTTGTGACATAAGTTCATTTTTTGTTCTATTTCATGGTCACTATTCAATGCAACTTTTGTTCAATTTGTTTAAGACTTTTGGATTCCCTACAATGAATGACATAATAGCAGGAATTTTTAAATTCTCTAACCTCTTTGAAATTTCAAGTGCTTTTCTTGTTTAATTTAATTATTTGTATTTGGTATTGATCCAGTCAACTGCTTCATATGCATACAGGTCTTGTTGGAAGAAATGGTACTGGAAAAACAACCTTTCTTAGGTACATGGCGATGCATGCTATTGATGGCATTCCTAAGAACTGCCAGATATTGCATGTGGAGCAAGAAGTAGTTGGCGATAATACATCGGCATTGCAATGTGTTCTCAATTCTGATGTTGAGAGAGCCCTACTTTTGCAAGAAGAAACTCGTCTACTTGCCCAACAGGTTGCATTCACAGTCACTCTTGTTGGAGAAGAGTTCTAATTGTTGCACCACACTATCTTTCTATTTTCAATCTTCTGGATGACATCGTTAGATTTTGTGTTTGTGTGTTTTTTACTGGCCCTGCTGACACCATTGTGTTTGTTCTGAAGAGAGAATTGGAGTTTGAGAATGCAAATGGAAGTAGCAAAACTGATGCGAATGGTGCAATTGACAAAGGTATTTCTCAAAGGCTCGAGGAAATTTACAAAAGGCTTCAGTTCATTGATGCAGATTCTGCAGAAGCACGTGCAGCTTCCATTCTTGCGGTTAGTTCTCAAATCTTTTATTCTGTTGGGACTTTATTATCACATTTGTACCTGGTAGGTTGGAATTACTTTGTTTCTACCCAAACAATGAAAAATTATAATTGAGGCTAGGGGATTTTAATTGTTTTGTGGACTAAAAGAAGTGAATTGCAAGATGAGTGCTTTGGGGATGGTCTTGGTGAATTATGATGATTAGATGAACCATGCAACAAAATAATGATTGCTACAGTGTCATAACCCAATCTGGATGTTCGACCTGATCAAGTCATACCATCTAAATATATCCTGAATGAGCCTTGCCTCTAATCATAATTAGATTCTGGTTGCCGAGATATGTGATTGCATCTCCATAAAACAACACGTTTATAACTGAGTGTATGCTCACGCTTTATATGTAGTACTGCACTATTGTTAGCATTATCGGTATTGTTCCTTTTCATTGTTTTGTTATCTTCACCTGGTTTATTTTCAGGGGCTCAGTTTCACTCAAGAAATGATGCAAAAGGCAACAAAAACATTTTCTGGAGGATGGCGAATGCGAATAGCTCTAGCTCGCGCTCTGTTTATAGAGCCGGATTTGTTGCTACTTGACGAACCTACAGTAATTAAGCATCATACTTTTCTTTCAGAATATTCATATTTGTTCATTAGTTTATACATGTACTTTTTTTCTTCTTTCCAGAACCATCTTGATCTTCATGCTGTACTATGGCTGGAAAATTACCTGGTGAAATGGCCAAAGACATTTATAGTTGTTTCTCATGCTAGAGAATTTCTGAACACAGTAAGACTAGCCCTCCTGTTTCTCATTTCATTATGATATCAAGTTTTATCTGTTCTCCTGAGTCCTGACCCTTTTTTGTTTCCCCACACCTCCCAGGTTGTCACAGATATCCTTCATCTACAAGGGCAGAAACTGACCGCTTACAAAGGGGATTATGATACATTTGAGAGGACAAGAGAGGAACAACTGAAGAACCAACAGAAAGCATTTGATTCAAATGAAAGAGCAAGATCGCATATGCAGGTCCATTGCATCATTATGACAGTATTTTATTGTACATAGTTCATTATGTGTGGATGTCACTGTGTCACATTCTGCATGATAATGCTCTCTCTCCTTGTTTTCCATGTTCATATCTTTTTTTGACATGCCATTACTGCAGGCCTTTATTGACAAATTTCGCTACAATGCAAAGAGGGCAGCTCTTGTTCAATCGAGAATCAAGGTGCTTACAAATAATATCGGGAATTTTTTCCACCTCAGTCTGTTTCTTATATATTAGCCTCACTGTGGATATCAAACAGTATAGTGGTAGCATAAAGGTGTTTCCTTAATAAAAATTAAAATTGTACTGGGACTTGAGTAAAATCGAAACTTGTAAAGTGTTTGTACCATTTAGCTTTATCTGTGTGCTTCTGGTGTCTTAATATAATAATATCTTTCTTTTCCTATAACTTCTTCAGGCATTGGATCGCATGGGCCATGTGGACGAAGTCATTAATGATCCTGAGTATGCACTCTCACAATGTGGTTGCTTTACAACGGAGCATCTAAGATCAGATTTAACTCTGTATTTTTTTAATACTTTATAAAATTCATGATGATATATATTATCCCTTTTGACATGCAGCTATAAATTTGAGTTTCCAACTCCAGATGACAGACCAGGACTCCCCATAATAAGCTTCAGGTTTTCTTCTATTATGTGTACTGAAAATTTGAACAACCTATAGTCTTTGAACTGATTAGCATTTGCAGAATGTCTCTAATATAATTCATTTGTTTTAATTTTAACAGCAAAATACTTTTAATCCCATGTTTCTGTATTTCAGTTTTGTTGGAGTATAAGCATCTGCTGATAACTTCTATGGTTTTGCTTTTGAAAGTAGAATGTTAATTTTATTGCATGTTAACTTCATTATTGCTGATATATGTTTATTTATTTTGATGTTCCTGTATGGGATTGCAGCGATGCATCATTCGGTTATCCTGGGGGACCAATATTGTTTAGGAATTTGAATTTTGGAATAGATCTGGACAGCCGAATAGCAAGTAAGAATATTTGTTCTTATTAATGTATACATCCCTTCATACATGTTTATTTGGGTAGATTTGTATGATATGATGCGGTGCCTTAAGTATCATTTTTGGTGAAAACATGGATTTTATCTGGAATATTAGATTCTATGCATGACTGTATCTTACTTACAAAATTGTTGCAGTGGTTGGACCAAATGGTATTGGTAAATCGACCATACTCAAACTAATTGCTGGAGAACTGCAGCCAACCTCTGGTACTGTGTTCCGATCAGCTAAGGTAATTATTATTATAGATGTAAATATATATTCTCACTCTATTTCCGTCTTAGGGGAAACTTTATTAAGGCAGGTCATGGTTTTTCTGCATCATTAATGTTCAGCACATGATGATCCTGGGCCATGGTTTACAAAGTTAATCTATTAATGTTAAATTTTTGAACTCTTCTGTTCACCATCTTCATTATCCTTTCCGATAGTATAACTTATTATTCTTGTGCTCAACTTCTTGCACACTTGGAATGAGTTTTGTGCATCTCAATCCTGTGATGATTTGTTTCGTCTTCAGGTCCGTATTGCTGTTTTCAGCCAGCACCATGTGGATGGGCTCGACCTCACTTCAAATCCCCTGCTGTATATGATGCGCTGCTACCCTGTGAGTTCTCATCTTTTGAAGCAATTACTAATTTTTAAAGTTTTGTTCCTTTAGGCTTTCATTTGAATTAGTTTGGACTTCCTACATCATGAAGTAAATATACTTCTGAAACAGTAACACCCCGAATCCCCGATGCATCCCTTCAGAGTGATTGCTTTCTTAAGATTCACATTTATGTTGGTGTATATAAAATAATTATGTAATCTTAACCCTCATTTGATGTTTGCTTCATGCAGGGAGTTCCCGAACAGAAGCTTCGTGCACACTTGGGTTCTCTTGGTGTGACAGGAAATCTTGCTCTTCAGCCAATGTACACTCTTTCTGGTATATTTTATAATCTTCTTAAATTGGGTCTCATGGTGGTCTTGGTATTGTTTACTTGAGTTAATTGCATGGAAATTAAATCTGAATTTAATCAGAGCTTGACACGACACGTACTAAGAAAAGATACTGTTAATGGATGTTAACCAGGGTGGTTCTTAATTATATTTATAGCTTTATTCTCAAGAAGTTTATGAGGATATTTGTATCTCTAACTGGTGCGGACAATTTACAACTACAGGTGGTCAGAAAAGCAGAGTTGCATTTGCAAAGATAACATTCAAGAAACCTCATATATTATTGCTCGATGAACCATCTAACCATCTTGTAAGTCCTTATCCTCTTCTTTTTATTGTTGCTACAGTCTAGATGGAGGAGACATAAATAGTTGACTTGTTTTGCACTAGTTTCAGGGTGAAAGAATGCCTATTATATGCAGAAAGTTATAATATAAAGAAATGCTATGATGTGCTCTCTAACAGTAGTTATGGAAAAAGAGATAACAGAGGTTGATTTCTCAAATCTAGGTGTACTTGGGAATAGGCTACATGAAATGTAGAGTTTTAGACATACGCACTTGTTCAATGGCCTTGCAATTTCTTGAATCTGGCTGGTGACTACTCACTTCCCTAGAATTAGAAAATTAGGTAAATTGGATTTGAAAACAGTCGGAAAATTGCATTTCCATTCGTTGTGGAAACATTGGAAATATGTGGAATGCCAAGGGTGTCTTGAATGGTGTTTGTTTGAGATAATTGGAATCTTATGAGACAGTATGTTGAATATTGATAAAGTCCTTGGAAAAGTGTACATCTTGCATTCATGATTGACTGACTCCAAATCTGTCATTTCTTGTATGTGTTGGAAATGCAGGATTTAGATGCAGTCGAGGCTCTAATCCAAGGTCTTGTTCTGTTCCAAGGAGGCATTCTCATGGTATTAAGCTTTTCTCTTTACGCTAAACCTCTCGCCTTCTGCTAATCAGTTTTGAGTGAACAGATCGTAACACTTGAACAACACTTTGCAGGTTAGTCACGACGAGCATTTGATATCCGGAAGTGTGGAGGAGCTGTGGGCAGTATCGGAGGGTAGGGTTACACCTTTCCATGGCACATTCCAGGACTACAAGAAGATGCTCCAGAGCGCCCAGAAATAAGAAGAGTTGCTTTGAATACGCTCAAAAGCGGGTCAGAATGTTACAATACGGATAGAGTGAATTTACAAGAATGCTAGCATTTACAGAATACAAAACAGCACTGGAGTTGGTGTGTCGATTACAAAATGAGAGCTTATCTGATTTGGTTAAAATGAATTTATACCATAACTTTATCACTGTATTTTCTTAAACACATTATCCAATTTTGTTGAGAAACATCTTTTTTTTTCTTTTTCTTTTTTTCCTTTTTCTTTTTGTTGCTTTGGTTTCTGAGGCACACAATTAGCCAAATCCTTGCAACATAGTAATGTTTATTTGAATTTGAATGAGAAGTCATGATATAGTATTATTATATGTATACTCATTGAATGGGTGTCTTATTAATAGTGTTGGAATATATAAATGATGTTTCTTCGGTCCCCCGAAATAATTTAAGGTGAAATTAGTCTGTGGTATACTTTTCTTATACAAATATTTGTGACAATTCATTTATAACAAAAAATAATTAGTGAAAAAAACATGTATTTTTTTACCAATATTTTTTCATTTACAGTGCACTATAACCTTACACCTACACATATGACTATAACTCATCTCATATCACGTCCGTGAGGGATTTCAAACACGAGTACTTGAACTTGCACCCAAACCTTACTATCACTTAATCAAGTGAGAGGTGGTTTTACCCATCATTTAAGCCTAAACCCGACCTGCAATGTTATGTCTTAATATTATGTGTCACGGGAACGAGAAAGAATTATTTTGTTTGAATTATAGAGAACAAAAACTGTGTGTGATGTAAATTGTTTTATCACTTTATATAAATAAAAAAATAAAAAAATGGCTCAAATAGTGTGTTTCATAAATTTATAATTTCACCTTGTCTAAAGTTAGGCGTTTGAAATGGAAAATATTAATGAAGAAATAATTGATTGAAGTGCAATGCAATAGATTTGATCATTTTGTGTGATAGCCTTGAATTTCCCCAAGACAGAGAGAAGAAGGTGATCGAAAATGGAGAACAACAATAATAATGAGGGAAACAACAATGCGGCGGCTCCGATGGATGTGGTGTCGAATTGGATGAGCTCCACCGTGATCGCCGCCTTCTTCACCTCTCTGGAGCGATTCTCCTGCGTCGAGACCTCCACCGCCGATTTTGACGACGACGACGACCTCCCAGTCTATCTCACCGACGCTTCCGAAATCGACGCCGATATTGACCTCGACGAACTCGAACTCCCCGTTTGAATTTCGGTACTACCAATTATTTATATACTCTCTCCCATTTGGGATGATGCATATTTATTTGTTTTAATTATATAAATATCTGATTATGTATATGTAATTTTCTAATATGAAGCTCATCAATTATTACTATTGGTAAATGAATGTTTCATGTATGTAAATTTGGCTGATAAAATGTATGACAATTCAACATTGTCCACTTAATTAATGTACCAAAAGTTCATGCAAGAAAGTACACTTTCAAAATAAATACCAAAACAGCACCTGTTTCCAATTTTGGAATTTAATTAGCATCTAACAATGTGGTGTTCTTGTTTTTGTTACATGGTCATGGTTTAAGGATTTTCATTACTTTGTGATTGTTGGACTTGAATTTGTGATGTTTAAGTTTCATGGTTTTACACAAGTTTTGTGATCTAATGTTAGATTGTGAGTAAGCTATATATGAATCTTGTTACTATTGTTGTACCTAAGCTTCCTATTTACATGAAAACAAGATCTTTGTCTACCAAATTTATTTCTTTGGCCTAATCTAATGCTAATGCTTTGCATTGTAAGATGACCCAATATTATTTATATTGGTCCCTTTAAACCCACTTCACTTTGATGAAGCTGCAGCTGAAAAACAAAAAGAAGAAAGAATTTGAAGATTGTGACAATAATAACTAACCACAAATTTTCCAGAAAGTGATGTTGCAGATTATTAAACAAAAAGATTCTGGATTTGCTTTAGAATTAGGTGGCCTGATTGATGAGAGCACTGAAGATAATATATTGATGTTGTTCCAAGGGCTCTGGTGGATTAGTTGCCCAATTGTTAACAAGTTTATGTCAACATCTTTTAAGTTTTGGAACTAACAAAAGATTGTATAACTCATGTGGCATGTTTGTTTCTGGGTATGTGCATTACGCTACAAAAGATTAAAGCCTAACTTGGTGGGTAGTGGTGGGTCATCTCATAGATCCTCTAATCACACACAACTATTGTTTAATCAAAAGCTTCTTGTGTATGTGCAGTGTGTTTAGCATGAAATGTTTGTTTTTTGTTTGTTTTCAAAGTAATCTGCACATAGAGAGGAGATCAAATTTGGAGGGTTTGATTCTACAGGAGATTGATCACATGTTCTTAGAGGCTCACTCTTAGTTAATTGTTTCTTGTGGAAAATCAGTTGGCAACACAGACCGATATTGTGAGAAGAGTTTTTGAGCTCGATCTCTAGTAAACGAACTTATGAAAAGATTAGAAATGTCTTACTTGTGACTGAACTCTAAATAGAGTAGTCTCGGACGGTAAAACGGATGAAAATAACATTTGATCTAAGCGGAAAAAAAGAAAAAATGATATACTATTAGATAAACTTTATGTGTTTGCGTGAGAATCAATCAAGTATTTTAGAAAAATCACCATATGTGATGGTGATGCACACTTATGCAAATTGCATCTATAAACAATAAAATGCTCAAAATACTATTTAAACGATCTCAAAATGGCGCATCACAACACAAATCATGGTCAAAGACTATAAGTTTTGATTTCATTTTGAGTGCATCGACCAAATTTTACATTTAGTCCAAGCACGCAATCCATTTTACTCTCTACTGCCACTTTCACAATGCATTTTTGAGGTTAGGGTGAACGGGAAAGAAGGGTAATCTAGATACAACTGTATATATAATGTTCGTTCACAAAAATATGTAAAAACTCTCACATAATTAATTGTTTGTTAAGATACAACACATATTAGATATTTTAAAATAAAAGATATGATAACATGAACGTGACAACCTTGTTTCATAAGGAAGCCAATAATTAACAAGTGTCATGCAAATATAATATATAATTTGATCATCATAATTCAAATCAAGAAGGTGGAAGGATGATTAGCCTCATCAAGCTGCAAGAAATATATATAAAATTTTAGATTCTTGAAAGATTTGAAAACCCTAAAACCCTAATATTAAGGATGGGGACCCTTCAAGATTGGGGGCTCCACACACAAAGAAGTGGCAATCATTGAAGAAATGGTTGCATTGAAAGAAACACACCAATCTTCTCTATGCTTTTTGCATTAAAAATGGTTTGTTTGTTTGTTTTAATTAATTTGTGATTAGGAATTGAGTAAGTGGGAAGTAAGTAATGGCCAGAAGCTCCTCTCTTTATGCTACTTAATTAGTGATTAGTTAGTCAAATATAATTGGCTTTGGCTATACCTAAAATACACAAAATTGAGAGATAAATTATATGCAAATCCATGCAAAATCCAAGATTTTATCCACAAAAAACTGAAAAAGGAGACAAATGAATTAATAATCTAAATTAGTGGCCAACTTTTGGCTACAATAAGATAAGGTGTACCTGAGGGAATGCTTTATTGATTTCAAGGCATTACTTGCTCCTCACAAAATTTTCTTCTATGGCAAAAAAAAAGAGTTTTTTAAACTCAACACTACCTTGTTATATTTAACCAAATAATTAAAAACAATGTTATTTTTATGTATTGTTTGACACATGTTATTTACATGTTTTTTTTTACCGATGAATTTTTATGTGTACACTGTAACACCGATATTTTGCTAATAAAATCTTATATAAGAATTTTCAAATAAATTAATGTCTTGGGATAAGAATGACATGCAAGGTGGATTTTGCACTTTGTCCCAGTCCTATCTCTTTTTCCTCCCTCCATCCCCGTGTCTCATTTCTCGCCTTATGCCCGCCGGATCATCTCGTTCCTTATGGAGGCCCATTAAGTCATTATGAAATAAATTCTAGAACTATGATCGAATTTTTAAAACTATGTAATAGCGTACTAAATCAAAGAGTACTTTTTATAAGCGTTGAATATATCAAATACAACTCATATTAAAATAAATAAATTAAGATCGATTGGGACGGGAAATGGCCTTCCCTATCTCGGTTGAAGAGCGGGAAAATTTCCAATAAAAATAGAAAATCTTAAAACATAGGAAAGGTATACAAAAAAATTTCAATAAATATCAAATGGTGAAGATATTAATATGTGTTCTGATATATATAAAAAATAAAAAAAAATAAAAAGTTTACAGATGCATCAAATAAAATTGAAGATTACAATTTACAAATTCTGGTATATGTTGGGGTTGATGCACCAGAAAAATCAAATTTTATATTGATTCCAAATTAAAATAATAATAATAATAAATATCATTGGAAAAGAATCTATGTGATTGTTCAGTCAACATCTTTCCCCATGTGCACCCTGCAATTGTACTTTGACCCCAAAAATGAATAAAAATAAATAAGCATCTCCAGAAAGTTTATTATTATCCTTTTGACAACAATTTTATAAAAAATTCTTCAAAATAATAATCATAATAAATAATATGGTAAATTACACGTACATACCCTCAACTATACCTCTTTTAATTCTGAATACCCTCAACTTTTGAATTTAACTTTTGAATACCCTGAACTATGTCAAAGATCTTTCCGTCCAACTTTTCCGTTATATTTAACGGAATATTTCGTTGATCCAGTCATGTGCCCAACACATGATC